>LNAC01000267.1:1234690-1252333 GCA_002007465.1 Ailurus styani
TGTCCCTGCGGCTGCCCCGCCGCGGGGCTGGCGGGGAGGCCCGAGGTTGCTGGTGCCGAGTCCTGGCTGCCGGTTGCCGACCGCCGCCGCGCCGCTCCTGGCTCGCCCGCCCGCTCTCTCGCTGGCGCTCGGCTCGGGCTCCGCTGGCCCCCTCCGCCCGCCTGCGGCTCTGATGTCAGTGGGGGAGGAGCCTGCGGCGGAGGGACGAGGGCCTGGGAGGCTCCGCTGCGCTCCCGGGGCTGGGGAAGGGGCGCGGTGGTTGAGGAGGAACCCCCTAGTTCAGGTCAGGTCCTCTTCGGGACTCTTCCCTCCCCTCCTCTCTGCTGGGACCCCCATTTCACAGAGGGGACAACTGAGGCCCTGAGAGATGAAGGGTTCAAAATCAGCAAGTGGTCAGAGGCAAAATCGAATTCGAATCCAGGTTTGTGTGATGTCAGCGTCTAGCGGGTTCTACCCAGTCATCTTGTGGAATTTCAGACCAGTTCTGGGATGTCCCTCGGGGATCTTGGGCTCTTTCTCCCCATTCCCTCTCACTCCCCTTTCTCTCAGTGCCCAGAAGGGAAAGGGGCTCGGTAGACTGATGGGGGCAGGGGAGGGGGGATGAAGGGGTAGAGAAAGGGCAAAGCAGGGAAAAGAATGGAGGCAGTTACAGGGAGGTGGCCCCAGTTGACACGCAGGAAAACAGACCCAGTGTCCTGGCTCCAGTCCCCTGCACGTGCCCTTCAAAATAGGTGTGGTGCCCTGAGGGACTGGGACCGGGAGGGCTGAAGGGAGGAGTGGGAGTTAAATCGGGATCCGGGAGCAAGCAGGCCAAAGACGACCAAAGTGCCACGTGACTGGGCGGGAGCCAGGGGCTGATGGCTAGGGGCCAGGTTTGGGGTGAGGGGGGAGCACAAACCGCTCCTGGGGTGCGGGCAGAGGGCCAAGGGACCTGACCGAGGTCCTCTTGCGCAAGGCTTTCCTTGGGAAGAAATTTCGCGCAGGGGGAGAGGGGGAGCAACTCAAAGGAAGGGCGGGTGGGCTGGACTGGGGCCAGTCAGAGGAGGCACATTGCTGTGACCCCCACTCCAACCCCATCACTTCCCACTGCCCAAATTCCTGCATTTTCCAGTGAGATATAGGAAAAGGACAATGCTTACCCCAATTCAGTTTCCAAAGGCTTTCACCTCTCTTATCCTTGGGACTAGGTCAGGGGTGGTCGATGTATTACGCCCATTTTGCAGAGAAAGGATGATGGCTGAGGTTCCTAGAAAGGCTTTAAAGGCTGACTTATCTGAATCACACTTCACCTCTCTGAGACTCAGTTTTCTTCATCTAGAATATAGGAATATTGACGACCAACTCAGAATTCTCCTGAGAATTCTATGAAATAATGAATGTAAAGTGCCTGGAATATTGTAGGGGTTCAAATATGAGAGCTAGACTTCGTGTAAACTGAGGCTCCAAGAAGGGACCTGATTTGTCCAGGGACAAGGGCAATTTCCCTCCCCTGAATCTCAGTATCTCAGACTTCCTAGTCCATGGAAAATCACATTTCCCGCGCAGGGCTGGGCCCCCACTCTCCCCAATACCCACGCATTGAGCTAAAATTGTTTCACCACAAATTCCTGTTTATCTCACTGACAACATTCCTGAGGCAATAAGGTAGCCTCTGTCCTGAGTACTCGTACAACTGTTATGCTCTGTTTTACTTTTTGCCTGCTTTTGAGCATGTCTGAGGGCACTTAAACTTCTTTTTTTAACAAATACATTCTCTGTCTTTTTTTTTAATATTTCTACTAAACAAATAATTACGTCAGATACTAAAAACACACAAAGCCCATCCTTGTCACTGATCAGATTCTTTCACTTGCCAAGTAACAGAATCCCAAACAAAGCCAGCTTCATTGAAGAGGAAACTGTGACTTCAATAGCCGACTGCAAGACTGAAAGGAGAACACCATGGATCAGGGTCTTGGAGACTGCAACTGGAGACGCAGGACTCAGGATTTGCTTTCTTGCATCTCTCCTTGTCTTGATTTCTCTGCACATTGATTTCCCTTCCTCTGCAGAGTGATTGCTCTGCCTGGCAGAAAACATGGTGTGAGGCAGACCCAGGTTTCCAAATGAACCCAGCAGAAGAGCTAGACGCAGTTTCATGTATCAGTCTCAGGGAAGGACTCTGGTGACTTCTGCTAGAGTAACATGCCTACTGCTTGGCCCCAAACAAACCATTGCCAAGGAAATGAGGTACTATATTGGGCAAATGTATCCCCATGGGCAGCCCCACCATGGGATGAAGAAGGGTATCTTGCCAAAAGGAAATAAGGGTGGTGGGCACCCTTTGAATAACAAATCCATCCCAGCCCTGCTTCCATCAATCAGAAATAACCAGTATTAGTATTTTTGGTACATATTCCTCCAGACTTTTTGGGATGCATATGCACAGTCACATTTCCTACTACAGTCCCTACCCTCAATGAGCATGTTTCAAGGTACTAAAACAAAAAGTCAAGGAAAGTCAAATATGAAGGAAATATATGAAGGAAAAAAAAAGAAATAATCCTCTTCTCCCCTTTGTTATTAAAAAGATGACAAAACAGCTCAGACATCTCCATCAGTTCTCGAACCTGACACTGGAGGGCCGAATGGTTTTCTAAGATTAGAGAAAATGGAAGAATTCTTTTTTTTTTTTTTTTAAGATTTTTATGTATTTGAGAGGGAGAGAGAGCAGGAGCAGGGGGAGGGGCAGAGGGAGAGGGAGAGAGACAAGCACACTCCCTGTTAAGTGGGGAGCCCGATGTGGGGGTGGGAGTTAGGGGGCTCGATGCCAGGACCCTAGGATCATGACCTGAGTTGAAGGCAGCTGCTTAACCCACTGAGCCACTCAGGCACCCGAAAACAGAAGAATTCTTATGGAAAAGATGGACAGGGTTATTTGCAAAACAGAAAAAGGTTCTTTAACTTCTATTGTTAGAAACAAACCAAAAAACCTATGCTATTCCGAAATCATATCCTGCATTTAAAAGGTGAACTTCAGAGTAGGAAAATGTCTTACAATGGGTTAGTATTTCTACTATGTGAAGAACGCCTAACCTTGATGACAAACAGACTAAGGACCCAATAACTGGTCAGTGGAGAGAGATAAAACACAGTAATCACGGGACATTTTCTACCTCACAGAAGTAATCAAAGCAGTGCAAACTAAAAGGCCATTTATAGCCTTTCGATTTTGTTTAAAAAACTGGTGACACTGAAGACTGTTGTCAGTGTGAGCAACAGATACTTCTACATTTCTGGTGGAAAAACGACTTACTAAAAATCTTTTGGAAAGCCATTTGGCAATATGCATCAAAGGCTTAAATAATGCCCAGGGCTTTTTTTTTTTTTTTAAGATTTTATTTGAGAGAGAGAGTGAGAGAAAGAGATCATGAGCAGGGGTGGGTGGTAGAGGGAGAAGCAGACTCCTCACTAAACAGGAAGCCCTATGTGGCACTCGATCCCAGGACCCTGGGATCATGACCTGAGCTGAAGGCAGATGCTTAACTGAATGTCCAGGCCTTTTGACCCAGATATTCCTCTTCTGGGAATTAATTTCAGGGAAATAGTCCTAAATTAAGACAAAGCTATATGCTCCAAGATATTTGAAGAAATATTTTTCTAACAGCAAAATTTAGAAGAAATCACGAAAGGGATGATTTAAAAACATAAGGTATGCCTGTGAGATGGAATACTTCACAGTTCATAAACTGATGGTAATGCAACTTAATAAAAGGATAAAAATGCTTGTAATATTGAGCAGGTATGCAGTTTGATAACTTCAGTGTAAAATGTGAACCACACATTACTCATAGCAAAGAGTGGAGAGGAACACCACAAAAGATAATAATGGTCCAAAAATTATCTGATTTTATTTTGTTTCTTTTACTTCTCTCCGTAGGTCTGTATTCTCCAGAATACTTTGTTGAATATGTTCAAACTTTATGGTCAAAAACTCACTTTAAAAAAATTATGCCAAAAGATGGTGGGTGTGTACCAACTTGGTGTTCAATTTTTAAATTTTTATTTAAAAAATAACAAAGAAATAGAATGGATTTTTTTTTAATTTTCTTTATTTATTTGACAGACAGAGAGAGATCACAAGTAGGCAGAGAGGCAGGCAGAGAGAGAGGAGGAAGCAGGCTCCCTGCCGAGCAGAGAGCCCGATGCGGGGCTTGATGCCAGGACCCTGAGATCATGACCCGAGCTGAAGACAGAGGCTTTAACCCACTAAGCCACCCAGGCGCACCTAGAATGGATTTAAATGTCGTATCTGTCAACTCTTTTCTCTCTTACAACTGAAACAGTGATGGCACATTAAAAGAAGTTTTGGGGTAAGACAGACCAGAGTTCAAACTCCGTCTCTAACCCTTACCAGCTATGGGAAATTGAACTAATTGTTCACTGTTCTGAGCCTCAGTTTCTTCATCTATGACATGGCATAATCATACTGATAAGCACACCTACTTTGTAGGGTTATTTTGAGAATGAGACAGAAAGTGACTTTCAGCCATTGTCACTTGGGTTTCTAGCATGTATCTGGTTCATAATAGATGCTCAGTAAGAAATGAGACAGAAGAGAGGAGGTTTCTTCTCCTTTTGAAGACATCAGCTGCCCTGGAACAGCTACTTTTAATATTATTTTTCCTTCCATTCTTGAAGCCCCACATGTTCTAGTCAAGCTCCAAATTTGGGGTTTCCTTTCTGACCTTATGGTGCTTACCCCTACTTCTCATCCAGTCAGGAGCAGCCCATCTCAGGAGACTCAGAGGTCCCTCCAATATTGACCAGAGCTCACTGATTTCTCTTGGCTAATGGACATATTCTGGGGCAATGATTCTTGTGCTCTTCTCTGATAATCAACCTATCATTTTGTATGTGGTGGTGCTGGCAGGTCCAGAGAGGGACACTTAGAATAGGGCCTCTAGAGTCTACAAAACTGTCTTACAAAACTGGTTCCCCACCAGCTATCTGATCTGGCTCTTCCCCTTTCTATATCCTAGTTTCCTCATCTGTAAAACAGGTTAATGATCTTGCCTGCTCTGACAAAGAGTTGTTGAGAGCAACAAATGTGAGAATTCATGTAAAATGCTTGGTGCCACCCTAGCTCGGTCCCTTGCAGAAGCATCCTCCCAGAGTTGTGTTGTAACAATGTGACCTGAGCTTTCATCAAAACTTGTGATAAGAAATCACCATGTGAGGGATGCCTGGGTAGCTCAGTCAGTTAAGCGTCTGCCTCTGGCTCAGGTCATGATCCCAGGGTCCTGGGATCAAGCCCTGTATCAGGCTTCCTGCTTGGCAGGAAGCCTACTTCTCCCTCTCCCACTCCCCCTGCTTGTGTTCCCTCTCTCACCATCCCTCTCTCTGTCAAATAATAAATAAAATCTTAGAGGAAAAAAAAAAAAAGATGGGCGCCTGGGTGGCTCAGTGGGTTAAAGCCTCTGCCTTCAGCTCAGGTCATAATCTCAGGATCCTGGGATCGAGGCCCACATCAGGCTCCCTGCTCAGCAAGGAGCCTGCTTCCTCCTCTCTCTCTCTGCCTGCCTCTCAGCCTACTTGTGATCTCTCTCTCTCTCTCTCTCTCTCTCTCTGTCAAATAAATAAATAAAATCTTAAAAAAAAAGAAAGAAAGAAATCACCATGTGAAACTCAATTTCTACGTGCCGTCAAATTTGTGGAGAATATTATCAATATATAACTCTGTGGAGAAATTTTCCCAGCATGAGAAATTACTGGAATTTTTGTCAGGAAAACTGGGAAATGCCCTTTCCTTTGATATCGAGTGTTCCGAGACTGATTGAGCTTATCTCCATTTTTGTCTTGGCTTCCAGGAAGTTAGAGCTAAACCTGATGCTTAATGACAGCAGCTCCATTAAACCTGATGGGTTTAATTTTACATTTGTATTTCATGAAACTCATTGTAAGGAAGAAAGAAAGAAAGGAAGAAAGAAAAAGAGAAAGGAGAGAGGAAGGAAGATGAGAAGGAAAAAAGGAAGGAAAGAAGGAAGAAAGGGAGGGAGGAAAGAAGGGAAGGAATCAAGTATACTTTGAAAAGAGTACTTGGTCCACTATAGCAGCTAAAATACAGGTTTGGTTTCCCTAATAGACACTCAAAATAGTTGTGATTTAAATAAAATGGAAGTGTATACCAATCTGGCCATCATAAGTAGTTCGAGACTGACATGATGACTACAAGGTAGGAGATATCTTGGCTTCTTCTTACCTTGTTGTTCATTGTTCCCATGGGGTTATCTCTGACCACATGTTTCAAGATGGCCTGCCACCATGTCTCATCCCAGCCAGGGGAAATGGGAACATGGAAGGCATACACTTTGAGGCTCATAACCTCATAGTTAAACGTATCTCTTCCACTTACATCCTATTGGCCAAAACTTCATCACATGACCACACCTAACTGCAAGAGAAGCTGGGGTATTTAGCCTTTGAGGCATAGGTCCCATTAAAAACCAGGGGTTCTATTAACAATCGAGGGAGAACAGATTTTGGAGGACATCTACCAGTTTCTGCAGCATCCACTGTCTCAGATATATTTCTTTGCACATGATTGCACTCCAGTCTGCCCTGTTTCACTCTCACCCCCTCTAATCAGTCTGGCTTCCATGTGCTGTCAGAGTGCTTTCCAACTCAAAGTGCTATTATGGCACTCCCTGCTCACACACCACCCCTGAATCCCTACTACGTAGAAAAGTGATTCTCAAACTTTAACATGCATCAGGAATCATCTGGAGAGCATGTTAACACAGAGATGGCTGGAGCCCCCAGCAGAGTTTCTGATTCCGTAGGTCTAGGACCCAAGAATTTGCATCTTTAGTAAGATGCCAGGTGATGCTGTTGCTGCTGGCCAAGGACCACACCTTTTTTTTTTTTAAGATTTTATTTATAAGTAATCTCTACACCCAATGTTAGGCTCAAACTCTCCACCTTGAGATCAAGAGTCAAATGGTCTACTGTCTGAGCCAGCCAGGTGCCCCCGCCCCCCAAGGACCACACTTTGAGAACCACTGACCTTGAGAATAGAGTCCATGCTCCTTAACCTGCCATTCACAGCCAGCCTGGTCTCAACCTACTTTCCAGCTTCATCTCTTATCCTTCCCCTCACCCTCCACGAACCTAGGGCTCCAGTCACAGTGATGTTCTCACCTCTCTCTAAGCAGGCCAGCTGTTCACACCTCTGTGCCTCACTGTTCCTTTTGTCTGCAAGGTCTTCTGCCCAGCAACTTCCTTTCCACAACCTCCCTGAAGCTCTTCCTGACCCTCTAAACTGTTGTTAAATTACTCTGTGCCCCATGTCCCTGCAGACTTTGTACATTCTTCTATTATTGCTCTTATCGCCTTGTGTTTTGTCTTTCCAGCTCTCTCCCTGTCTCTGGAGACTTAGTCAGAGCTCTCGGCCATGGCAACAGGGTCACTGAGTGAGGAAACAAAAGTATGAACGGGGAAGGGAAGCAAGTAGATGGGGTGAAAAAACAAAGGAGGTTAGTGAAGAGAAGAAATGGTGAGTCAGTTAGTACATGAACAAGTGAGTTATATGGTCCATTTGTGTTTGGTTCTCTCCATTAAGTCCTGAGCTCCACAGCAGGAAGGGAATTTATTCTCAGACCATCATTTCCAGCCATCATTTCCTTCTTAGCAGGAGTTAACTGGGATCCATCATCTACCAAGTCACCACACACCTCCAAGGTGAATAGGAATATTCCCATCCTGCAGAAGAGGACACTGAGGCTCAGAAGTGCAATGGCTTCTGAGACCACAACGTTGGTGCGGGAACAGCTCAGATAGCAGCATGGCTGAGTTGACAACCACAGTGGCCTAGAGAGTCCCTTCTTATGGCCACATCTGTGTCTGCTGGAGCCAGAGGAGGCCTCCTTTATGGGGTTTGGAGGAAGCTGGATTCCCCACGAGGAGGGGGAGAGTAGTTTCAGGACCTCAAGCTTAAAATTTTAATTTGAAACATCCCTACACCTTATCACTAGTTGGGTGAAAAAGCCTTTTGTGTCTTGGCTCTGAGGGGCATGCACCATCATTGTTTCTCCAGTTTCCCAAATGTCTTACAACTGACTTTCAAAAACAAAAGGGTGCATGAGAACAGGGAGGACTGAGTGAAGGTTAAGTCCTGATATTAGGAATGTGACCCAGTATAGGTCCTCAGCCCCTCCCAGCTCCTGAGCTTTGTGGTGAGCATCAAATAAAACATGGGAGTCAAGGGCCCAGCACAGTACCAGGCAGATAAGCAGGTGAGCAATAGAGAGTGACTAGTGTTCTCACAACTGATCCTTGAAAGTCTTTTCCCTAATGAGATTTCTAGGGTTCTTCCCCCCACCCTTTTTTAAAGTAGGCTCTGCGCCCAGCATGAAGCCCAACATGGGGCTTGAACTTATAACCCTGAGGTCAAGAACTGAGCTGAGATCAAGAGTCGGACACTTAACTGACTGAGCCACCCAGGTGCCTCTAGGGTTCTTCCTTCTGTTTATAATACCTGCCCTTCCCATCTCACAATTCTACCTACTTTGGGGATCTCAACTCTCATCCTACCTCCTCCACAAAACTGTCTCTGCTCCTGGAACTCTCTACTAATGATGCCTGCCTTACTCATGGTCTGGCTTAATAATGAACATGGAAGTGAATGGTTAGTCAAAAGCAAGGGCTCTGCATGCAGAGCTGCTCTGTACAGCTGCACAGGTTGTGCAGTGCCCAAACCTAGGAGTATCCTTCATATAGACTGTAAGAGAGTGGGTCCCCAGTGAGTTGCATAATGAAGGGCCTCTGTCTGCAAGGCAAATGCACTAAGTTGGAATCTTGGCTCAACCACTTATCAATTGTTTGACCAAGCAAGGTATAATCACCTAAGACTCAGTTTCCTCATCTGTGAATCGGATGTTATTAGTATCTACCACATGGGGTAGCCAAAGAGATTCGGTAAACTGAGGCGTTTACAGCAGTGCCTGATACAGAGCTAACACTTACTAAGCACTTAATTTCATTAATTCATTAATCAAATTCATTAATGAAATTGAGTGTAGGTGTCTTTTCTGAGAAGGGATGAGTTACTGAAGACCTGCAGTGGCTGGGTTCTACATATAGTGGGAGGCAGGGCCTCTGCTGTCCTCTCTCACAACTCCACTCCAGCCTTCTTTTGGCTGAAGTCCACTTTCATCAGTCAGGCCTTTTTTTAGTTGACAAATGATGAAACTCCAAAGGAACTAGCTTAAGCCAAAAGGAGTACTTGTGGGCTGATGTAACTGGAAGTTCCAGTGGATGATGTGAGGTTCCAGCTACATCACGAGGACTTTGCCTCCTTCTCCATCTCCCGGCTCTGCCTTTCTGAGTTGGCTTTATTCTCAGACAGGTTCTTCCATGTGGCGAAAGAGTGGGTTAGCAGGTAGTCTAATTAGAATTATGTTCTCAGGCTTTTGATCCAAAAGAGAACCCTCCTCTCCCAGCATCAATACAGTAAGCCTATGGAAGGCCTCTGATTGACCCAGCTCAAGTCACATGTCCGTTTTCTGGACCAATTATCATGGCTAAAAAATAGGGTGCTGTGACTGGCCAAGTTGGGGCCATGTATCAATCCTAGTCTGACAGTCCCACTAAGAGCCACATGGAATGGGGAAGAGGCAGTTCTCTTAACAGAAGTGCTGCACATACAAGAATGTTGGCTGTACTTGTAATCTTTCTTTATGGCTCAGTTCACAGGTCACTTCCTCAGGGGACCTTCCCCTCCCTTCTCCCATGTGGACTTCAACCTTCCCACAGTAAAATGCAAATTATTTTCCGACTTCCTGACTAGTCTGGGAACAACTTGAGGTAGGGACCAGAGCACATTTGCTCATCTGTATCACCCAGGCCTAGTTTCCTGCTCAGGTTGTGGAAGGGATTATTACTGGTGGCCTATCCAGCATCCATTTCCCCTTCCTACTCAGATTTTTGTTGGGCTTCCCCCATTTCTCCCCACTGCCTTGGGCTTGGTGGAGAAGCAGACTCTATTCTCACTAGTTAAAAGCCAGTAGAGTCATCCCTTGCCACAGTGATTGGTTCAGGAATAGACATGTAGGACTTAGCCTGGGCCAGTGAGACATAAGGGTATTTGGGAAAGGCATCGTGCCCTTTTGGGTGGGCCAGGAAAGCTAGCTGGCTCCTTCCCGCCCTCTCCTGTGCTAGACGTCAATTTGGCCTCTGTCCACTACTACTGGCTGCACAGCTAGAGGAAAACCTATTTTAGGCAAAAGCTGACATGGTGGAGGGCAGTGCAGAGATAACTGGACCCTCGATGGCCCTGTTGAGTTGCTGGCTTGGCCAACCCTGGAGGCCACCCTGCCCCAGGACCACCAAGGCCCCAACCATCGCATTTCCTTGTTGTGAATCCACTTTGAGTAGAGGGTATTGTTACCCGCAGCCACAAATATCCTCAGAGAGTTCTTCCTGAATGAATGACAAGGGTGAGTGGCCAAAGGCTGAGAGCCCCCAAGCATGCCCTCCTTTGCCAACCACACCAGTTCTTTTCTACCCCACAATAACAGACATTTGAAGATTCTGGATACTTTTTAAAAAACCACAGCAGTCACTTTACTTTTAGGTTTGCACTTTACAAAACCACAAGGGAGAGAGGAGTGGGAGTGGGGGATAGTAAAGAGGAGGAAGCACAGACTGGGCCCCAGTCCAGCCCAACAGAGCCTCCCATGTCCTGGCTGTACAGCGCTAGGCCAAAAGACCTCAGGGAAAGGCCACAGTCCTCTAGAGACTGTCACGATTTGACATTTAACAGGCAGCCACAGGCCTATGGTTCGGGCAGCCCAAAGAAGAAAGTGGGCTTCCCACCCCTCCTTCCTCTAGGCCAGGGGAAGACAGCTTGAGGCAGGAGTGAGGGCTACCCATCCAGCAGCTTTAGGATGCTCTCACGCTCCTTCAGAGTCTTCCAGGCCTGGTCCTTCTCCTTCTTGGTGGGGGTCCGCTTCTTCTGCCGGGCAGCCATGATCTTCCGGAAGGCGTCCATGACCTCGTTGTCTGCCATGCGGACCCGCTGCCTCAGCTCTTGCCGGCTTACTTCCTCCTTTGCCAGCCTGTGGGGACCAGCCAGCCAGGTGCCATGGAAAGCCCACCTCTGCAGTGGGGGCCCCCCTCCCTCTTTCAGACTGAACCCACATACACCCCAGGTTGGCACTCCTGTGGACTGTTTCATACCAAAAAGCAAAGTTATTGAACCACATTTATATAGTACTACATGCTAGGTACAATCTCAAGCCCTTCAAATATGTCAGCAAAATTAATCCTCATAACAGCGATGTTACCAGTCCTGAAACAGAAGTCAAGGAGAGTAAAAAAACACCCGAAGATCCAACAACTAGTGAGTAAGAGACCTGAATTAAGGCAGGCTGGCACCAAACAAACTTCTTTAAAAAGTGTTCTAGTATCAGCAGAAGACCTGCTTATTTCCGTATCTAAATTCCAGAGCAAACTAAAGGTCTAGGCAGCCTGAGGTCTACGTGAAGCACACAGATGCCGAACCAACCTCTGTATATGGAATCCAATCTATAAATTCCACTGTTGGTGGAGCCGGAAGGTGGCTTAGAGATCTGACCTACTCCAACCTGTTAATTTTCCAGAAGGGAAAGCTGCTGCTCAGGACAGGAGACACCTTGCTTTAAGGCCCTGCAGCTGCTCCACAGCAGGACTGAGGGCTGGACTCTGGTCTTCTGACAACCCAAGTGAGTTTGTTCACTGTCCACTACCTCTATATCTGCACATCCTTGCTCTTCCCTCTCACTCTCTCTCCTCTACCCCACTCACTCAGCACCTCTTTCATCTGTTATTTTCCTCTTCTTCTCTTTCATGAAATGGAATTAGAAAGAGACTTTGCGTTTAGCCTTGGGCTCAAGTTACAACCTGGTTGTTTACTGGCTGTATGACCTTCAGGAGAACACTCTTCATTGGCCCTTTACTTCTTCATCTAGGAAATAGGGAAAATACCACCTATCCTCTCGGATGTAGTCAAGATGAAATAGCAGGGTGTATACAAAGCCCCTGGTACACTGTTTGTCTGTGGTGCCCGGCAATGGTAATTTTTCCAAGGCTCTCCAGGTAATTTAGAGGCCCTGCCGGCTTTGGGAACCCTGTTGTAAAGCCCCCCAAAGGCGACCAGCAGCAGCCTAGGACTCCTCAGCCACCCCACTGGCCCACGCCACCCGTCCACACTCACCTCAGCAGGTCGTGTTTCTTGGTGCGGTTGTGGGCACTGAGCGCCTTCAGCTCAGCCTGCCGTTTGCGAAGCTCCGCGAGGACCTCATCCTCCGAGTCCTCTGCAGGGCGGTCCTCCGACTCCAGCAGGCCCTGGGCGATCAGCTCCTCCTTGATGCGGCTCTCCAGGGACTTGGTATGTGGCACACTACAGAGGAAGGGAGTCCTTAGCTCAAGGGCCAGCTTAGAGGTGAGTGAACACATTCTTTTCTCTTTGGGCACCCCCTATCTATCTAGGTATAAAAATACAGAGAAAATGTTAAGAGCTAAGCTCCTTGACATGGGTCTTAGCAATGACTTTTTGCCTGTGACACCTAAAGCACAAGCAACAAAACAAAAAATAAATAAACCGGACTACATCAAAAAACTACTTCTGCACAGCAAAGGAAATCATCAACAAAGTGAAAAGATAACTTATGGAATGGGAAAAAAATCTGCAAATGATTTATCTGATGAGAAGTTAATATCCACAATACATAAATAACTCATATAACTCAAAAGCAATAAACCCATTCAATTAAAAAAATGGGCAAAGTTCCTGAATAGATATTTCTCCAAAGACACATAAAAGGCCCACAGGAACGTGAAAAGATGCTCAACATCCCTAGTTATTAGAGAAATGCAAATTAAAACCACGATGAGTTATCACCTCTGGTCTGTTAGAGTGGCCATCATCATAAAGACAAGAGATAAAAAATGTTGGCAAGGATCTGGAGAAAAGGGAGCCCTCCTGCACCATTGGTGGGAATGTAAGCTGGTGCAGTCACTGTGGAACACAGTGTGGAGGCTCCTCAAAGAATTAAAAACAGAGCTACCATATGATCCAGCGACTCCAATTCTGGCGGTATGTACAAAGGAAATGTAAATACTAACTTGAGAACAGATCTGCACCCCCATGTTCACAGCAGCATTATTTACAACAGTCAAGATATGGAAGCAACCTCGGTGTCCATCGATGGATGAAGGAATAAAGAAATTGTGGTATATATACAACGGATTATTATTCAGTCTTAAAAAACAAGGAAGTCCTACCGTTTGTGACAACATGGATGGATTTCGAATGCATTATGCTAAATGAAATATATCAGAGAGAGAAAAACAAACGCCACATAATCTCACTTACATGTGGAATGTAAAAAAACCCACAAATTCATAGAGAAAGAGATCAGACTTTCCATTACCAGAGTCAGGGACAGGGCGAGAATTGTAGGAAGGTGATCAAAAGGTACAGACTTCCAGTTATAAGATAAGTAAGTCCCAGGATATTCTACACAACACAATGACCGTAGCTAACACTACTGTATGATACAGACTGTAAATCCTAAGAGTTCTCATCACAATGAGAAATATTTTTCCTTTTTTTTTTTAAGTGTATTTATGTGAGAAGATGGATGTTAGCTGGACCTATTGTGGTAATCATTTCACAACATACATAAATCAGACCACATACGTGTTTTGTACATGTACACCTTAAACTCATACGGGGAAATATGTTAATTATTGCTCAATATATAACACAGAGACAGACACATTTGGTCTTGTTTCAAATACAAACCACATACCACTGTCAAAAAATATAGAAAAACCTGTAATGCCAACAACTCAGAAAGAACACTATTATTTTGTGTTACTATTAACAATATTACTGTTATTTTGCTGTTGGTACATTACACGTACAAAAACATACATATTTTATATTACTTAAGTGCTATATGTGTTACAGATTTTACTACATGTTATTTCCAATCTTTTTTTTTTTTTTTAAAGATTTTATTTATTTATTTGAGAGAGAGAAAGCATGAGAGAGGAGAAGGTCAGAGGGAGAAGCAGACTCCCCATGGAGCTGGGAGCCCGATGTGGGACTCGATCCCGGGAGTCCGGGATCATGACCTGAGCTGAAGGCAGCCGCTTAACCAACTGAGCCACCCAGGCGCCCATGTTTCTAATCGCTTATTACACATTATTTTATGGTTTTTTTCCCTACGTGCACAAATTTAAATATATACTGAGTAAAAACCAGGAGCAAACTGTATCGTACTCAACTGACATTTTCTCCATTTAACACTCTACTGTTTACATCTTTTCATGTCAATTAACTAGGTTTCTCTAAGATGATTAATAGTTACAAGTTATTTCATTGTGGGGAATTACAACCATTTAGCCAACCAATCCCCTTCAGCTGCACATTTAAATCATTTACAGTATGAACAGTGCTATGATGAACAACCCTGTACTTGAGTCTGTGCATGCAGAAATGCTGGGCGAGCATGCATGTTTCAAACTTGCACGGGGCTTCATCAAAATGCCCTCAACCTCTTTTTAATGAAGACCTCCCCATGTCGGGATGGAAAGAAGTCAACAGAGGCAGTGGCCAGATAGTAGGATATGGACAGAGTTGTCACTTACCTGAAGGGCTTGTTCTGATTGCGGGGAGAGGTGCTTGCCCCATCAGCCCCTGATTCTTTCCCAGACATGTCGGGAATAGGAGAGTCCTCCATAGGGGAAATAATATTTTCCTAGAAGACCACAGAAATGAGACAGAGGGAGTAAGAGCCGTAGTATTTCCATTTTCTTGCTCCTCTCTAACCTGTAGTCAGAGTCTTCAGTTTTCACAGACCAGAAATACTCTTTTATTGTTCCCATCTCTCTAGGAAGCCTTCCCAAACTGATTCCAGAAAGCTCTGGTCATTTTAGAAATCTTTTTTTGTACCAGTATCAAAAGAAGGGAGCACAGTAGAGCAATGATAATACTCAACAACAGTAGAGAGAAGAGCTAAGCGTTTGCACTGTACCAGGCACTGTGCTAAGCACATTGTGGCAAGGGCAGCTGGCTGTCCAAAAGCCATTCTCACCTTTCTGTAGCTGGGTTTATGGCTCCCCAACTATACTATACTTCCCAGCTTCCCTTGTAGTTAGGTATGGTCATGTGACAAATTCTCTCCAGTGGAAAGTAATCAGAAGAGGTAAGAGCCACAGGCAGTCACAGCCCACAAACCTTCCTTCACACATTCTTCCTTGCTCTTTTCCTGTGGGCTTAGAGTACCAATCATACCCAGAATGACCCTGCGTGGAGTGCATGTTTAGGGTGGCAAAGCCACCACAGCTGGAGTCCTTGTCTGATGGTGTAGGGCTGAGATCTCCCTCTCACTCCCATTTCGGCCAACCCAGAACATGTGCCTCTGACTATTACACGAGAGAAACACACTACTGTGTTTGAGTCAGGGAGAAAACTAAGACTCAATGAGGTGAAGGGATGTGCTTAAGGCCAGACAGCAGGCATAAAGGGACTCTGCACCTGGGGTTTGCATCCTGCCTCTATTTATTAGCTGTACGACCTCAAGCAAACAGTTCTCTTTTTTGAGCTTCAATTTTCTAGTATGCAACATACTAGAGGTTAACCACTGTCCTTGCCTCCAACAAGAGGATGTGTGCAAAGCCCTTGCACAGGCATCAGCCCTGAGCTAACACTCAGCAAAAGTAACTGTGGTGTAGTGGCTACTTTAGGGGGAGGTTAGAATCCGGGAGGGGCATGAGAGAGGCTCTAAGACACTGGCAACGCTTTATTTTGTGATCATGAGGCCAGATACACGAGTGTGCTCAGGTGCAAAAATTTATCAATCTATACATTTAAGATCTATGTACCTTTCCAAATGTATAATATACCTCGACACAAAATGAAACACTAAAACAGAACGTAAGCAAATTTCCTCTTGAGTTAGGGTGCTTACCTCCACCAGGGCCTGTAGGAGGCGCTGTGTCAGAGCACCAAAGGGGCACCCATCTTCAGGCTGCTCATGCTGGGCCTCAGACTTCTTCAGCAGGGCATCCACATCTAAAGTGGGCGGAGAAATGGTAGACAGGTAGGATGAGATCTGCGAACTCAAGTCCTGGCCTGGGATGGGAAGGGAGGCAAGGGGCCTACCTTTAGTGTCCAGTTCAGTCAGTGGCCCCATGAGACCTTTCTTCTTGTCAGCCACGGCTGCTGCCCGGGCCCCATCCTTCTGTTCCTCCAGCAGGTCCTCCTGCGCCCACCGTTGGGAGTAGTGCTTCCCCAGGGGCGGAATCTGTGGAGAGATGCCACCCGGCCCAAAAAGGGGTAAACACTGGCAAGCCATGCCCCGGGTGAGTGGGGGCTCTCTGTGCACTTGGACACTGCCAATAGGCTCATCATTCATTCCTTCACTTATTTGTCTCCCAACAGACTACTCCAGGGCTAAGGCCTGTGCCTTGCGTAGATGGCAAAAAACAAAGGAGATAAAAATCTCTATGCTCAGAGTCTAGTAAGGGAGACAGGTACATAACCAACTAAGACACACAAGGGAGCCAGTATAGAACAATTTCCAAAATACAGGTGCAGAATGATGTAAGTAGCTGGGCCATCGCAGGTAATAGCTGCTGTCCCTAGAGAGATCTAGGAGCCTTAGTGTCAGGAGAGGAGATTCTCATTTGTATTACCTGACTTTACCACTGCCTATATGGATTAACTTTTCAAATAACTTTTTTCCCAATAAATTTTTTAAAAATTCAAAGAACTGAAGTGTTAGAGGTAGGTCAAGGTGCTGTGGTACACAAAAAAGAAACTTTCTGCAGGGAGTGTGCAAAGGCATTCTGGTGGAGATAACAGGGATGAGTGCTTTGAAGGATGAGTTAGTTTGCTAAGGGAAAAAGAGCATGTGCAGAGGCCCAGAGACCAGCAAAGAGCCTGGGTGGGCCTGGGGTGAGGGCAAGGTGCTTGGCGGGGCTGGTAAACGCAGCAGTGATGAGGGGGCATGGCTGAAGAAACTGGAGAGGGGCAGGAGGGTTGAGGCACCAAGTCCCGAGATGCTTGGACTCCATTTTGTATGGGAGTCAGGGGAGGCCTAGGACCAGGGCTGTGTCACTTCCAATCACAACAGCTGACCTAAAGGAGAGTGCTCCCGATACTTTTCTGTATCTTCTACATTTTCTTTAATGGAACCAGTTTTATTTACATCATAAGAAAAGTTTTATATATTAAAAAAAGAAAACAAAAAGTCCGTCTGGAGGCAAGGAAGTATTAACAGACCATTTGGGTGAAAGCTAATGAAGGCTTGAATCAAAGCAGAGGTGATGGAGATGTTGGGACAAAGGACAGTGTCACTAAAGTAAATGCCTTAGGATGTATGTGATCATTTGGATGGGGTAGAGAGGAGGCAATGCATGGACAGCTGAGAATTAGAGCCTGGGTATCTGGGTGGGTTGAGTAGAGTAGGGAAAGAGTAGGGGAAGGAAGAGAATACATGACTTTGGGATCTTTGTTTCAGAGGCACCTCTGAGCCTTCTTGTTCACCACTCTGTCTACCGAGGCCCAGGGTTTCTACCTTGTTTTTTTTTTTTTTTTTTTAAAATTTTTTT
>LNAC01000267.1:1252458-1319382 GCA_002007465.1 Ailurus styani
TTTTTTAAAGATTTTATTTATTCATTTGACACAGAGAGAGAGATTACAAGTAGGCAGAGAGGCAGGCAGAGAGAGAGGAGAGAGGAGGAAGCAGGCTCCCCGCTGAGCAGAGAGCCCGATGTGGGCCTCGATCCCAGGACCCTGGGATCATGACCTGAGCCAAAGGCAGCGGCTTTAATCCACTGAGCCACCCAGGCGCCCTGGGTTTCTACCTTGTAATGTTCGGCCTCGTCTTCTGGGGGTTTCAGTAGTTCTTCTAGTGTGCGTACCTCCTCACTGGTGATATCAGCACAGTAGGGCTCTACGGAAGCCCAGAACCTGCAGGGAAAAGCAGATTCTGAATGGGCACCTCCTATTCCATCATCCTCAGCTCCAGGCCCCTCCAGCCTCTACTGCCTAAATCCCAAGGCCCCTCTATATTCTCTGGCCCAGAACCTGTTGGGGGCATCATTCTTGGGGATCCGTGGCACGTCAATTGGATCATCAGTGAATTCATATTCCTGGATCTTGGGCTGAAGGTTTTTGGATTTGGGCCGGCCAGGCCCAGGGCCCGGCCCATGTCCCGCCTTCCCTTCCAGTTTCTGCTTCTTCGGCTTTCCATGTTTTGGGGGAGCTCCAAGCTCATGGTCTCGACCCAGCTTCAGGAATCGTCGATCACCTTTCTTATCCTGCCAGTCAGTGAGGATCTGAAATTTACAGAGACTATCACTGAGGGGGAGAAGGGAAGTCATAGGACAAGTTTTTCTCCTAGTGAAGAATTAGGATCTAGAACTTGAGAAGACTCCAAAATCTTTTTATTTATCCATTCTCTTTTTATTTAGTAAACTCCTACTCATCCTTCAAAACTCAGTTCCTTTTCTGTGCCTACCTCACAGGACTTTATTCATATACTTCTCATCATTCCATTTGTCTGTACTGATTCATCTCTGTATCACTCAAGCCAGTCACACAGTGTTTAGGTCAAACAAATGCTCATGCCCCAGTGCATATGAGCACTAGAATATGCTGCTAGTAACTTTCTGGTGAATACAAACGAGCTTCCCAGCAAACCTTCACTTCAAATGTCACCACAACTGGGAAGCCTTCTCCACATCAGTTATCCAGCTTCTTACATGCTAAAATACAACTGAATATGCCACAGCCCTGCTCCAAAAGCTTCAGTGCACTCCCAGGAACCATAAGTTAACTATTCATCCTTTGAGGTCCAACTAAAATGGTATCTTGGTCCTCTCTGGATCTCTGACACTCTGTACCTCCACTGCAGGCCTAATCATACTCTTTCCATCATACTGGAAAGAACAGCATACCTTGTCTTTTCAACTAGACTATAAGCTACTGCAAATCAGGAAATTCATCTTAACCATCTGTACCCCAGGATTTGGCATAGGATCTGATACATAGCGCTCAAGGGATGTTTACATAGTGAACAGAAATAATCAAGAGTAGTACCAATAATTAACATCTGAAATACATAGTGTCAGTTATTGGACTGAGGCTTTGCAAAAAAACAAACAAACAAAAAACCCAAACAAACAAAAACCACCTCTCTTTTAATCCTCACAAAAGCTCAAAGGTAGCTATTATTCATCCCAGTTTGCAGATGGGGAACTGACCCTCAGTGACAGGAGGCAACTTTTCTAAAGTCAAATAGCTAGAAAACCAACAACACTAAGCAAGTGCTTAGGCCAGGATTCAAATCAGGTCGTCTCAATCCAGTTCCCCTAGTACTTCTAACCATAACACGACATCACCTGATATTTGTCTGACCTCCCCCTCCCTTTAGTTGGCAAATGCCCTGAAGGCCAGAAGTGTCCTAATTATCTCTCTCTAATGATCAGCACAGGACCCAGGACATAATGGGGGTTGGGGTCAATAAATGCTTAGTAAATTGGAAATCTTGCAATTTAGGAGGATCATGCACATTTTTGTATATTCTATGTGTCACATGAGCCCAGCCTGGGTTTCTCCTTACCCTTCTAAGCTCCTGTACCCCAAGCCTCAGCAGGTGGGGCTAACTCAATGACCCATCCCATAACTCATCAGAGTCCACCCCTGGTGATATCCTCTCTGTAGGGTATCACCTGGGTTTCAGCCTCGAGAACCCGCAGGCGCCGGCTGGCAGAGGAAAGCAGAGTCTCAAGCTCCAGCTGCAGAGTGTCCAGCTCCTCGATGCCGATGCCATCATCCTCAGAGCGGGCTAGCACGGCCGTGTAGCGTGGACAGACCTTCAGGTGATCCACAGACTTGAAGTCATGGAACTGCAAAGGGCAGTCCTTCAGTTCACTCATGGCCCAGGATACGGGACCCTGTGGAACTGGAGAGGAGAGAGCCATTGACAGGAGACAAATTGGCACAAGAAAAGTCCAAGAGCTCCCTTCATCTAGGGACAGACTCAAGGAGGAAGCCCTGCTTCTGTACCTTATTGACAAAGTTGATGGCACTGCTCCTACTCAAAGAGCACTTACTGTACATCAAACTAGGTACAGACATTTTACTGACTTCTCACTGAATTTCACCCCCAACCCTATGAGAAGGGACAATGGTGATCCACACTTTACAGATAAGGAAACTCAGACTCTATAAGGGTGGATACCTGTCCAAGGTAACCAAGATGCAATCTGAATCCAGATTGTGAAAGTTGTGAGTCTGTGCCACTAATTTCTGTGATATACTGTGTCCTATCTTCCTGATGCTTTTCTGTTCTACTCCTTCCGAGTTCTCCAAAGTCCCTGGGCTCCAAACATCCCATTCTTACGTTAATGTTCTCCGTGCCTCCCAGCTTCTCCTAGTCTGAACCCCCTCCCATCTTTGTCCCTCCTCTTTGCCCCTGACAGTGGTTAAAAACGTGGGCTGGTAAGCTAGACATACCTGGGTTCAAACCCAGCCTTTACCATTCTCTATTTATGTAGCTCTGAACATATTATTTAACCTTCCTGAGCCTCGGTTTTTCCATCTACAAAATGGGGACAAAAGAAGTGAGTCTGTTTCCCCATAAGAAGTCTAAATCTGTAAAATGGGGATCACAATAGTACCTACCTCCCCGGGATGTTCTGAGGATTAAGAGAGGATGCTCGTCAAGAGCCCAGTGTCTGGCACAGAAGTGCGCCTGTGTAATGGCTGGCCCCTCCCGTGGGTCGCCCCAGTGACTTGCCTTCAGGGTCCCCGTCCTCTAGGGACCCCCTAACGCGGCCCCCGCCCCCTCTACCTCCTCACTGCAGCCTCCTGCTGCCTCCAACGGCCCCCAGGCCAAGGGAGGGGGCGGGGAGTTCCGGTTGGTGGGAGCAACCGCCCCGGAACTGGCTAGGGGCGGGCCCCCTGCAGAGGACGCGGGGGTGGGAGACGCGAGGGAGAGCCCAATATGGCTTGCGGGGAAGGGTTTACAGGCCGCAAGGAGCCCACGGCAGGTGGGCGGGGGGAGGGGTATGCCTCAGGCTTACTCTGGGGAACAGCCCGAGGCTGGGGGCGGGGCTCGACAGCCGAGTTCTCAGCCCGGCGGTTAGTCCCAGGGAGCCCCAGAGGCTGCAAGTAGGAGGGGCCCAGAGCCAGGGTAGGGGCGCAGAACCGGAAGGAACGAAGGGCTCCTCCGCCTCGCCTTGTCCTAATATGGTGCCCAACCTGAGGCCGGGCTGCACCATTGCCTGACTATGGGGAAAGACTGTGACAAAGACGACAAGGCCAAAGTCACAGGCGAGAGCTGCATGGATAACGGGATAAGCTTGAGTATCGATCTGAAACTTCCGGAGCTTAAAAATGTCAAGACGGTCTTAGCGGGGAAACTTCCGAAGTACGAAGTGTTCCTAGGCTCCCCCTTCTCCGCTCAGATCACAGATGGTACCGTCCGGAAGTCCGGGCGGAGACTGAGGCTGCGCTTCTCGCGAAAGGGCAGGCGTCGCGGGGCCGGCCACTTCCGCACTTCCGCTTTCCGGCCCAGCCAGCGCCCGCGATGGTGAGAGAGCCGGGGCCCCGGGCCGGGGACCCCCCGCTGTTTTACCTCAGAGCTGTGGGTCTGGGGGAGATGGGGCTTTGCAGCGGAGAGGCCCGGGACTGAGGGGTGCTGCGGGGTGTGGGGGCACGAGGAAGCTGGTGGAGAGAGGGCGGGGCTGGAGCCGAAGTGAGGAAGGGGCGAGCAGGAGACGCCCTCTTAGGAAGCGGGCCTTGCAGCTTCAAGGTTTGGGTTTCGGTCCAGGTGGGGAGTTGTGAGACTTCGAGGACGCCGGCAGTGGGACCTTCCGGCTGATGGTTACGCCTTGGAGGCACTTAGTAGGCCTCATTGCCCGTAGTAGGGCCGCTGAGGCACATAGTAAGGTCTTCTCACCCAGAAGAGAACTTCCCTAAGTACACTGTCTTGTCCTTTCCTGCCCGCTTGACCCCGGTTTCCCAGAGGAAGCGTCTACACTTCCTTATCCCACTTTACTCCTTACTCCCGGCCTTGCTTCTACCCCACAGAAGGATCTCTTGTATGCTGCCACCACCCAGACCTCTTCCTGGTCAGAATTCAACCGCGTTAACCATGAGCTCTGATACTACTGATCCTCCCTTCCTGGCAGTACTCCCATTTGATAGATGTGGGTGTTCCTGGACGTTGAGGCGTGGGCTCACCACCTTCCTCTTCACGTTTTTCCTGGTGGTAC
Source organism: Ailurus styani (assembly GCA_002007465.1). Lineage (NCBI taxonomy): Eukaryota > Metazoa > Chordata > Mammalia > Carnivora > Ailuridae > Ailurus > Ailurus styani. Next base: position 1,257,090 of record LNAC01000267.1, read on the forward strand.
CTGTCTAGTCCCGGCTTTGATGACCTTGTGTGTTCTGGTGGCTCTTGAATCTGTCTTCCTAGTTCTCTTTTAAGGTTTGCCTGGAAATCTTGCAGACACCTTCAGATTAGACCTCTAGATCAAAAATCATTTTCTCTCATAAACTTGCTTTTCTTTTTATGTTGCTTGTCCTGGCTTTGTGTCTTCTTACCTCCGCTAGAAGCCTGCATTTTCTTTCTTCTCATTGAGACTATACCACTTGGATTTTTTAAAAGTCAACTTTATCGAGGTATTACATGAGGATGCATTTTATTTGTGAAAGGGCGGGTGTCACGGGGCTTGTCACCTAAAAATCACCCTTTTTAGGTTTATCATCTATGGATTTTGACAAACACAATAATGTAACCAGTACTACAACCAAGATAACAATGTTTCCTCAAAAAGTTCCCTCAAGTTCCTCTGTTATCAGTCCTGTCTTCTCCCTATTCCAGGCAACCACTGATTTTTTTTCTCCTATAGTTTTACCTTTTCAGTATTGTCATACAAAGGGAATTTTTCAGGATGTAGGCCTTTTGACGTGGCTTTTTAAAAAATTAAGTTTATTTACTTACCTGTTTTTGTATTTTCTATGTCCATCATGGGGCTTCAACCCACAACCCTGAGATCAAGAGTCAGAGGCTCTTTAGACTGAAGCAGCCAGTTGTCCCAATGTGGCTTTTTAACAATGCATTTGAGATTCATCTATGTTGCATGTATCACTAGTTATTCCTTTTTATTGCTGAGTAGTATTTCATCGTGTGGGTGAACCACAGTTTGTTGGGAGGTGTTTTTTGATTCCATATGCTCTACAATTTATGACGGTCCAATTCTTGTGATACCCTCTGCTTGTCCTCTACACTGCCCCAGGCTCTCATCAGCATTCTTTGAATAACCCTCTCTGCCTTTTGTCTCACTTCCTTTTCCAGTCCATTCTCTACAGAGCCACTGTGCAACTGGTGAAGTCATATAACTTCCTCCTCAGAAAGTCCCAACAGTTCCTTACTACCTTAAAAGAAAAGCTAAAGTTGACAGCCTGGAATTTGAGATAACCCGTGAATCTTTAGGCTACCATTGCAGCTTCATCTACTGGATCTAAAATGCTTTCTGTATACAGCAACACTATACTCATCACTACTTCTGGAACTCTTTTTTTTTCCCCCCCNTTTTAAAGATTTTATTTATTCATTTGACACAGAGAGAGAGATTACAAGTAGGCAGAGAGGCAGGCAGAGAGACAGGGAGAGGAGGAAGCAGGCTCCCTGCTGAGCAGAGAGCCCGATGGGGGCCTCGATCCCAGGACGCTGAGATCATGACCTGAGCCGAAAGCAGAGGCTTCAACCCACTGAGCCACCCAGGCGCCCTACTTCTGGAACTCTTAAATGCCTTCTTGGGTTGTTCTAACCTTGCTTGTGGTATTATACATAATGTTGTATAGGAAAGGAGTAAGACATTGTATATGTTAGGTACTGAGTTAGGTGCAGGGTATGTAGATTTGAATAAAGAGACACGGTCTGTTGACCATGAAGCTTATAGTCTAGTGAAGAAGAAATCATTTTACTAAAGAAATATGAAGGATGTATCATTGTATATTATAATAAATGCTGTGAAGGGGGAAGTCAAGAGTGGTCTGAGGAAGTAAAGGGCCTTCCCTGACTAATCCAGGGTCTGAGGGAGGACTTGGGTCAAGAGAGGGAAGAAAAGCCTGTAGATAGATGGATCAGTGTGTGTAAAGCCCTGAGGTAAGAAAGACTTTAGTTAATACAAGGAACTGAAGATAAGCCAGTGTAGGTAGAAGCTGATCTCTACTGGGAATGTCCTTAGTTTACTTTTTCTGATGATAAAATCCTTCTATTTTCATTTTTACCTCCAAACCAGTTTCTTCTGGAAATATAATTTGTAAATCAAATTCTGTCCCATTTCATTCTTCTTTATATCACAGTTATTTTTTGTCTTCTCTAACCAGTTGAGCTTTTTAAAGGTAGAGATGGTCTTTGAAGTCTTAGCATTTAGATCAGTGTCTAACACACATTGTTATCCATTGTTGGCTCAAAAGACTGATTTGAGAATAGTCATTGTCACCTGTATGCCTTTTCCAGAATTTTTCAACGTCAGCACTATTTTGGGGTTGAATAATTCTTTTCTTTCTTTTTTTTCTTTTTCGTTCATTTATTTATTTGACAGAGAGAGAACACTTGCAAATAGGGGGAGGGGCAGAGGAAGAGGGAGAGAATCAAGCAGACTCAGCACTGACCTTGGAGCCCAATGCGGGGCTAGATCCCACAACTCAGAGTTCATGACCCAATCCAAAATCATCAGTCAGACACTTACCTGACTGAGCCACCCAGGCGCCCCTGAATAATTCTTTTTTGTGCATTAGAGGGTGTCTAGCAGTATGCTGGGCCTCTACTCAATGCCAGTAGCACTCCCACCCTACCCCATATCCTGTCAGTGAAAAATGTCTCTACATTGCTTAATGTCTCCTGGCAAGAAAAATGGTCCTCTGTTGAGAACCACTGCTCTAGACTTAGAATGAAAGGCACCTTGAAGGCCTAGTCTGTTTTGTTCACTGTGGTATCTAGAGAGCCAGGTACTCTTAGTACTGCCTGGCTCCTGAGTAGCTGGAGTAGAGGGCCAGTGGGTTTGCTAAGACAGATTCTGATTCTTCCTTGGGTTTTTTTGTACAGACTGCCACTCTCCGTCCCTACCTGAGTGCCGTGCGGGCCACACTGCAGGCTGCCCTCTGCCTGGAGAATTTCTCCTCCCAGGTTGTGGAACGACACAACAAGCCGGAAGTAGAAGTCAGGTAGGGAAGAGAAAGGTCAGGGTGGGGGTGATGGGTTCAGCCCCAGAGATGGCAGTTGTCTGGAGGCTGCCATGAATTTCCATCCTGGAGTTGTCAAGACAACTGTAGTTGACATATTTTGTCTTATTGTTTGATGAGCAATAGTTCCCAATTTGCAGTTCTGAAAATAGGGTCAGTGGGTTGGCAGGACAAAACCCAGGGGAGAAGCTAAACTCTGGAGCCAAGATTGCTTGATACAGGGTGTGACTTCTCAGAGTAGGGCTGTTCATTAAGTATCTCCTGTGTCATTGTTGAACCCAGTTTAAGGAGAGAGTGGAGAATTTTGTTAGATGTCATCTCCACCCTCTTGTAATTTATTTTATTTTGTTTTACTTTTTAAAGATTTTATTTATTTGACAGAGAGAGATCACAAGTAGGCTGAGAGGCAGGCAGACAGAGAGGAGGAAGTAGGCTCCCGGCTGAGCAGAGAGCCCGATGTGGGGCTCCATCCCAGGACCCTGAGATCATGACCTGAGCTGAAGGCAGAGGCTTTAACCCACTGAGCCACCCAGGCGCCTCGCCCTCTTGTAATTTAAAGAACAAAATGTTTTTTTCCCCACCAACTTGTACTGTCTCATTCCTTAACTCCAAATTTTCCATACTTTTTTCTCTTACCTAGTTTATGTTTTGTTAAATTATTCTGTTCTCCTTTAAAGTTTAATCTGAGACACGTATAACCGAGATAAACAGTGTTACCACACCGTGTTAGAATGATTTAAGTTTAAAAAATACTGACGAGGGCGCCTGGGTGGCTCAGTGGGTTAAAGCCTCTGCTTTCGGCCCAGGTCATGATCTCAGGGTCCTGGGATCGAGGCCCGCATCGGGCTCTCTGCTTGGCAGGGAGCCTGCTTCCCCCTCTCTCTCTCTCTCTGCCTGCCTCTCTGCCTCCTTGTGATCTCTCTCCCGCTGTGAAATAAATAAATAAAATCTTTAAAAAAAAAAAATACTGACGAGATGTTAGCATGTTTCCTGTTGCTGTACTTAACATACATGATTTCCACTGGGCATTTTAATTATCATTATACATACCTAGAGATTCAGAGGCATCAAAATGGGAGCTGACCTGAGAGGGGTTTTAATGCTGAATAAGTTAGTCATTCTGGATTGATAATTAAAGGAGGCCAAACTCTGTTTGATTTTAGCTTATACTTTTCCTTAAGGCAGCCTCTTTCTTCTCGTTCCCTAAATGGTATGTGGGTTTGCCTGTAGTTATTAAAATAAGAGCTGTCATTTGTAAAGCTCCTACCATGTGCCAGGCACTCTCTTAGACAACTGACCCTTTTTGATCTCTCTCAATCCTTGCCAGTGAAATAGGAATCAGTCATTTTACAGATGAGGAAATTGAGATTCCAACAGGGTAACTTGTCCAAGGAAAGTAACAGAGGAGGCTGGATTTCAAAACCTTATCGCCCTGACTCCAGAGCCTTGCTCCTTCTGTTGGAGAACACACTCGCTGGCCCCCATCTTGGAGCACCCCCTACTTGTGAGTCTCCTATTCCTTGGACTCTGGTCTCAGATAGAGATACCAGGGCCTGCTGTGGGGTCTCCCTGAGCGTTCTGTTCCTCTATAGTACAGAGGCCTCTGTGACGTTGTGTTTTCAGGAGTAGCAAAGAGCTCCTGTTACAACCTGTGACCATCAGCAGGAATGAGAAGGAAAAGGTTCTGATTGAGGGCTCCATCAACTCTGTCCGGGTCAGCATTGCTGTGAAACAGGTGAGCTCACCACTGAGCCCCTGCCTCCTCAGGAGGCCAGGGATACCCATCTGAGAGATCATTGTGCCAGATTCAAGGGAAACCCAGGCTCTCTTTCCTTGACTGTACCCAGGAAATGATTTGCAAGATTCACCAGGTCAGTAGAGTAGAGAGAGCAACCCTGTTTTCTAAGCCTTGCTGTAGGATAGGAGTTGGGAAAAGTAGCAGCCAAGGCCATGGCCATGGCCATTTTGGTGTTAGGCCAAAGAATCATTTATAAGGAAGGGAGAATAAGGCCAGTTCATAAAAATAAATAGTACCAACATCAATTTGACAATGATAAACCTTGAAAAAGATTTAGGGTAAAAATGTAATTTCTTATGTTTTCTTAGGTGACGTTCATATTCCCATCACTCTTAAAATTTTTGCTATAATTATGTACCACCTGGGCAGTTATTTGCTTAATGGATTTCCTTGAATTGACTCACTGTCTTAAATTTGTTTGAAAAAGAAACCTATGCCACAGTGGAAAACAGTATCACTTGTCAGATAGGGGGAACTCTAAAATAAAGTAACTGCAGTGAGAGAAAACAAGACTGTTCTTTAGTCTAGGCCCTGTTGCCTACAGAAAGCTCTATTCTTGGTCCCTGCTCTCTTAAAAAGGGAGATTAACAAGTGTTGGGAAGTGTTAAAGGCATATAGACCAGCACCAGGCTGCAGAATTCTTTCATTAGAAATAATGAGAATTCAGCATGGTAAAAGTTTGGGGATTATTTCATGTTCATTGTTATTAAAGTGGAGACCACCTAGGTTTATCTCTGATAACTCCAGGTGGTATATATATCATAGACTTTGGGAAGGGAAGAGGCAGCTTTGAATGTAGGTATGGACTCTGGAAGGAGCAGATAAAAGACGTGGGTTTGCCAGAATTACCTCTCTGAAATGGGTGAAAATGAGATCATGATATGCCCTGTTAAGTTGAAGAGGCTCTAATGTAGTAGACATTCAGTTGGCAGCCAGATGCCCCATGATTCAGGCAGTGTTCCTGATGCAAAACCCCCACTACCTACAGTGAGTCTGGGGGAGATTGAGGTCAGAAGACCAGGCTACAGGTTTCTCTTGGCCTTATAATGTCAGCTTTAGGGAACCCTGTTTATCTTTCACTCTTACTAGGCTGATGAGATCGAGAAGATTTTATGCCACAAGTTCATGCGCTTCATGATGATGCGAGCAGAGAACTTTTTTATCCTTCGAAGGAAACCAGTGGAGGTGAGACTATGTGACCAATATGTTTATGGTACTCAAGATTCTTCCACCGAGTCTACTGTCATTGGCCTGGGATTGTTTGTAGAACCAGGATTGCTGCTCCTCCATCCATAGGACACCCACTGCCTGAGTTGAGAGGTGGCCTTCATTTCAGCTGGAGTGAGAATAAGGGGGATCAGAAGCTTGGGAAAGTTGGGTCTGCCTCAACCATGGAAAAGACAAAAAATATGAGATGTGTTGCTCATCTTCCCAGAGCCTACAGTCTAATGGCAGAAAGGGTACAATGAATCAGAAATCCTTTCTAAGCTGTGTCACCAACTAAATCATTGTCTCTTGGGGCCACAGTTGACATTGGCTCGGTTGTCGTCTGACTTTGTACTTGAGTCCTCTCCACAGACTCCCTGCCATATCAACCTAGAATAATCCCAGTGACTGAGCAATTACTGTGCAGAGCAACATGCACCATCAGGTGTGTTGGCCAAGCTCGTCCTTCTCCTGAGCTAAAATCATTCTTCCTAGTCCTAGATCTAGCCTCTAGGGCCACCCAGAACAAATAAGATTACTCTTCCACACACACAACCCAATCCCATCTTTCTCCCACAGCATCTCTTCTCCCTGTTTCATTAGATTCCTCTGTAACAAGATTTCAAGTTCTTTTACTCTCCCATGACTCATTCTGAATGCAAATGTTTATCACAGGTAGTTTTCCAGAGATGCCTAACACACAAAATTCTCACCTGGGTCACTTACTTGGACCCAGCATAGACACCCTAGCAGAGCAGGCAGGCTGCTGCCTGAAGGTCATGAGACTTGGGAGAAGATCACAGCCAGCAGGAAGCATATAGCTGAGTGACTCTAGAGGACATGGCCAACTAAGTGCCCTGGGATGCTAATTCTCTTCTGTTTCTTTTTCTCCTTTCTATTGTCTTCCCTCCCCAGGGATATGACATCAGTTTTCTGATCACCAACTTCCACACAGAACAGATGTACAAACACAAGTTGGTGGACTTTGTGATCCACTTCATGGAGGAGATTGACAAGGAGATCAGTGAGATGAAGCTGTCGGTCAATGCTCGTGCGCGCATCGTGGCCGAGGAGTTCCTCAAGAATGTAAGTGGGGGCCTTCCTGGTGTCCTTCTAGAGGTAGGAGGAGCTGTGGGTTGAGAACTTAGCATCTGGGGGTAAAGTGGTGCCAGCGGTGTGAATATTTCCTGAGACCTATCCAACCTTTGGTGGGTGGCATATCAGCTAGAGTTGGGACTGGAGGACCGGGGGGGTCATCTTTGGGACCTTAAGGACATTTTCTGTATTTGAGTGCCTCAGGGACCTCCATTAGTCTCTCATGGGGACTTAGATGCTCCTTTCTACATCTCAAAATGTACTCAGTCCTTTCCTGTATCTAGCTCAAACCTTGGGTGAGGCAAGTTAAATCTACATGGGAATTTTCCAAGAATGTAGGACAGTTAATCAGTGTAATTCTACTTCTCAAATAGATTTGAATATTTTCAGTGTCTGTTTTTCGAGCTTAAAGTCATGTTTTCGACCTGTTTCCCATTACTTTCATGGCTTCAGTCCTCCAGATCCCTCGAGTTCTTTGTGTTCCCAACTGAAGGAACTGCAGGCCTCTGAAGAGGAGGAATTGTTTACACTGATGAGCTGATGACACAGTTGTTCTTATTTAGATATTCAGGACATGCCTTCTTTTTCTTTTCCTCCTTCTTCCAAACAGTCTTTGGTTTGTTGACATGTTCTGCTCTGAGTTAAGTATAATCCCTAGATGGTAGATTTAGTGTTTACTCCTACCAGTGCATGCAGATCCAGCCGAGAAGGAGCTCAGATTCCTAAAATGGAAATTACGCCTTCTTCCCCTGGGCTTTAATTATACTGAGGGCAGTCAGTGTACGAAGTAGCTCTACTGTGCACTCAGGGGAACGTGCTTGTTCAGATCACACAGTCTCTGGGGTCATACTACCTGTGTGTGCATCCAGCTTTGCTGCCTGGTTGGGCATGTTGCTGAATCTCTCGATGAAGCCTCGGTTTCCTCAGCTGTGAAATGAGACTATTCATTAATATGTACCTTTTAGTATGGTTGAGCATTAAATGAGGAGACATGTAGAGAGCAGATCACCTGGTACATAGTAAGCTTTCCAGGTATGTAGCACCAAAGTTTTATGGCCAAGGCACTAGGAGGCCTCACATTCAACTGCAAAGGAAAATAGTTCTTGTCCTGATTTAATTTTTGGCTCATTCACCCGTCATTTAATTACGGTAACTGCCTTTCTTTTTCTTAATTTAAATTCAATTAGCCAACATATATTACACTATTAGTTTCAGATGGTAATTACATTTCTATAATTACACAGCTAAGCACATTTATATATCTCATTCAATCCCTGAAACAATCTTCGAGTCATGGGTTATCCCTATTTTATGGGTGAGTGAACTGGGGTCTGGAAGTCAAGTCACCTGCCCGAGGTCCCTCAGCCAGTAAGGGGAGGAACTGGGACTTAGAGCTTGGTTTTCAGATTCAAACAGCAAGATAGTACTATAGCATTCGGCAGTGGTCACATACTCAGGTGCATGCAGGGCTCAGGCAGGTAATGCATGTGAGTGAAGTGGGCCATTGGGGATCTGATAAGCACATGTTTTATCTGAAGAGGATCACTACCACAGAGCTCCCGCTCGTTACGGTTTCATCTTCCAGCTTTTCAAAAGAATCCCCAAATCTGGATTTGTATGCGACATCTCATATTTTCAAGGTTGGCAATGAATTCGTATTTTTTTAAATACTTTGTGGACCAGACAGTCAGTGCTCATTATTGGTCTGGGTTCAGTTTGTGGGCCATTGGCCCACAACTGCTGATCTGTAAAATATGTGGGGCTGTTCTGGGCACCATGGGGGATACTTGAGGGCAGAAGATATTTCCAAGGGCCTGTTACAGTTGGAGAACCACCCAGAATTTGACACAAAGTACCAGATCGTGGGTCCTTCTGCTCTTGGCCCCCTAGTCCCCGTGCCCTTGCACGCGAGCCCCCATCTCTGGAGAAGTCAACCTCAGTTCAAGCAAGGCACTGTGACAGAGCTGTATAGCAGTCTCTGTGACACGGTTAAGGGGAGCTGTGGAAGACCCTGCTTCACCCTTAATTTTTCTGTCTTGTCTAGTGTTAGGTTTAAGTCTAGTGCCCTGAAGGTCACTGCTGTATGCAGGCTGAATTAGAGGGTGCCCACAAGGTGTTGTGAGACCCAACCTGTTCCTCAGAAATACGAGCACAGTGGCAGCTCTCACATCAGCCTACCTCCCCAGAGCAGGCCTGCCAGGATACAGTAATAACCACCATTCATTGCCTCTTGGTTCTTTTGACAGTTTTAAACCATCTGGCTGGATCTCAAGGCCTTCCCCCTCAGACTCCCCTGTGTCTCTGCGAAGGCATCCTGGAGTTACTCCCCAGAGCAGCGGCGGCGGTGGCGGCGGCAGCAGCGGCAGAGTGGGGGAGCTGGGTTGGGTGGGCGTTAGATGCGGGAGGTGGGTGGTATGCTTGCTAGCTGGGCAACAAAGCAGCAGTGGACCTGCCCCAGGGCCACACGTGCCTGGTCAGGCTGGCTTCTGATGTTCAGTCCCCTGGGCTGGGACAGATTTTTTTTTAACGTCTTGAAACTTAAATTCTGTGCTTGTAGGAGACTGTAACCTTTTTGTCTTTTTCTTTTCTTTTTTTACACGAAACAACCTCCACCTCCAGTGGCTGTGATTGGTCCCAGTGATTGTACCATATTGGTCGCTGTGGGTCTGGGCGGGCCTGGAGCCAGAAGGCGACTATTGTGTGTGTCCCCCCTCCACCCCCGGAAGCCCCAGGTTGGGGGAGAGGGAGGGAAGGAGGAAGATTTCAGATTCCACTTCCTTTCCCTTGTCCTCTTACTCCTGAGCCTCCTTGGGCCCAGTAGAAGTTGTTGGGACTCTCTGCCAGCTTCCTGAGCTCTGCCTGAAGATAGCAACCGAGCACTGTTTGGAGACAAGGGCTCAGTTGGTGGCCACCAGCCATGCCTTGGAGCTGGGCGCTGAAAGCCAGGAGCCTCTGGCCATAGGGGCCACTTTGTGCCCTCGCAGCTGAGAGGGGCTGCTGATTTGCCTTGTCTGTCAGTGCAGTGCCTGTGCTAGAGGTGGAGGGGTAGTCCTCCAGAGCTTCCTGAGCTGGGGCTCTTCCGCCTGCTCTGGCTCCTCTGCTCCCATGCTCGCTGTACCTTTCTTATTCTGGTGGATCCTGCCTCCTCCCCTGATTAAAGTCTCTCCTTGCCCCTTTGGGGCTGCATGAGGTCTGTGCACTGTGTATATGAAAGGAGGGGGGCAGTGGGGCTTTTTCTTCCCAGGACAATGTAGCTTGTACTTGGGCCTGGGGGTCCACATCAGAGGTAATCTCCTGATTGGTTTCTGATGTTATCTATGCCAAGGGCTCCGACTCCAGAGATCCCCATTATAGTCCAAGCACTATTCATTTCTGAAATTGCTCTTTGTGCCCGTACAGAACTTTGGTCCATTTCACATAATGAGCTCATTTGGGCTAAAAGGTAACATCAGAGAAACGATGATTCCATATCATGGCTAAGGAAACTGTGGTTCCTTGAGATATAGCAGTGAGCAAGAGGGTAGGCTTCAAATCTAAGGCTTCTGACTCTGTCTATATAATCCCCAGCCATGTGGCTATTTAAATTATTAAGGTAAAAAGCTTAAAATTCACTTCCTCATTGCCACCAGAGACTGAACAAATGACTAATTCCTACCATGTCAGAGAGTACATACATAGAACATTTCCATCATTGGAGAAAGTTCTGTTGGACATCACTAGACCTTGGTGACTCCTTGAAGTTTAAAAAAAAAACAAAAACACTTGTGCTCAAGTCCTGACTATCAAGGCTGAATTTGCCAGAGTTCCTTGTGTTCTGTGCTTCAGTTTCTTAATCTATATAAAGTGGAGATGCTATAAACAGGCTGACATAGTACCTGTGTTGTAGGTACCAAATAAGCAATAGCTGACCTTTCCACCAGCCCAGTATCCAGACGGAAAATTTCCATTGCGCTAGGCTTGGAGGGTAGGGGAGTGACCTTATCCCTTTCTTGGAGAGACTTGTGGGTAGTGAAAGCTGAATGTGTAAATAGGTGCAATTGAACTGTTTTATATTTACAAACTGATTCTGTGGTAGTCTACCTGGGAGGGGAGGGGGTGTATTTATGGAAGTGGGTGTCAGGAAAAGTTTCAGCCTTTGAGCTGAGCTTTCAGAAGTTTCTTCCAGATCACCAAAGAAGTCTCTTGTGATGGAGGACAGGTAATGTTAAAGGGAGGAGGGGCTGGGGGTGGGGGCAACTTGGACAGCTATCATCCCCTTTATGACATTACCTGTGACCTCCTCCACCTGCCTTACAGAATTAGGTGTGCCGTCTGGGGCACATGGCTATGTTTTAACTTTGTAGTGAATGTTAAAGGTGTTCACAGTGAAGCTGGAGGTTCAAAAGAGTATGGCAGCTGTTCGCTCAACCCTCACAGGACGGCATTGCCCAGGTGAGCCAGCCATTTGTCACAGATCCATCTCCCAGGATTCAGAGCCTCTAATACCAGATTTGCAGGCTGATGAGAAAGAACAGACTGGATGGTTGCCAATCAGCCTACCCTCTTCTGGGGGCATGGCTTTTGGGAAGCCCAGTCTCCAGCCAAGGGTGGGATTGAGAAGATCCATCTCAGGTTGACATTGGCTGGACAGTTGGGTGACAACCCACCTTTGCTGTACTGGCAGATCTAACTTGTAACTAACAAAGCAAGGTTCTTGGATAAGAGTAGTCTTACCTGCACTCTGCTTGAATGAGCACTGCTGGAATTTACCTCAGATTGCTCCTTCAGTACCTCTATGACTAATATGTAATCCATCTGAGTGATAATATGTACTTATGTTAAGTAATGTTTATGTAGAAGAGTGGGATTTTGCGGTCAGACCTGAGTTCCAGTGCTGGCTCTGCCGTGTGATTTTAGGCGAATTAACATTTTGGAGTTTTATGTCACATGACTTTGGAGGATCATACTTTTTTTAAGATTTATTTATTTGACAGAGAGAGATCACAAGTAGGCAGAGAGAGAGGAGGAAGCGGGCTCGAGGTTCAACCAGGACCCTGAGATCATGACCTGAGCTGAAGGCAGAGGCTTTAACCCACTGAGCTGCCCAGGCGCCCCTCAATCTCTCTATTTCCAAGTTATGGAGGGCAGGGGGATTGTGCTGCACTCTACTTTCTCATTGTTTCCCCCATAACCTGCCCTCGTTTCAGATCAGTTCCCAAGGACCTTACCGTAGGCCCATCTGCCACGCCCTGCATATGTGGTGCAACCTCACCAGGCTCCAGCCACACTGGCTACCTTTTAGTTCTAGGGAAGGGTTCTTACCCTTCTCAGGGGTGTTGCTGAGACTTCCCTGTCTGAAATATTATTCCTACCCCTCTTCCCTAGCCAACTCCTGAGCTCCTTTGCATAGGCTTCAGCCTAAATGTCACTTCTTCCGAAAGGACATTTTTTTTTTTTTAAGATTTATTTGACCGAGAGATCACAAGTAGGCTGAGAGGCAGGCAGAGAGAGGAGGAGGCAAGCTCCCCGCTGAGCAGAGCCCGATGCGGGCCTCTATCCCAGGACCCTGAGATCATGACCTGAGCTGAAGGCAGAGGCTTTAACCCACTGAGCCGCCCAGGCGCCCAGGACATCGTTTTCTTTTCTTTTTTTTAAAGATTTTATTTATTTATTTGACACACAGAGAGAGCTTACAAGTAGGCAGAGAGGCAGGCAGAGAGAGAGGAGAGAGCCCGATGCGGGCCTCGATCCCAGGACGCTGAGATCATGACCTGAGCCGAAAGCAGAGGCTTTAACCCACTGAGCCACCCAGGCGCCCTGGACATCGTTTTCTTAAGTACATCCCCTTCGTGGTTTCAGTTTGCTGCTGTTCATTGCCCTTACCTTACCTACAGCTGTTTTATTCCTTTGTTGCTTGCTTTTTTGTTTCCCCTCCACTGGGCTGTAAGCTCCATGAGGTCAGGGATCATCTCTAGCTTCTTCAGTCTCCAGCACCTAGCCCATTGCCTAGCACGGTCGCTTTCCATAAATACTGTGGAATGACTCAAGCCACAGGAACCTTGATGCTGAAATTAACTGGCAGCACAGTGCTCCGCGCTTCCACCATCGGTACCCCCGCTTAGTGGTCTGGATTTAAGCCCGCAGAAGGGAGTACCCGAACCCACTACCAGAGGCCAATTGTGCCAGGGGAATGGTTTCCTGGGCGACAGCAAACAGGGGGCGGGGCCTCGGAACGCAGGGCCCTGCTCCCCTGAGAGGAGGCGGCGCGCAGAGGGGAGGCCGGCTCTCGCGCTGGGAGGGCGCGCGCGGCGAGGGGCGCATGCAGGGCCCCGGCGCGGCGCTGCTCCTGAGCGCGGGGGAGCTGGGGGTCGCGCACCAGGGTTCCGCCGCCTGGTACTGCCAAGAGGGCGGCCGCACCAGCTCCCCCGCCCCATGGCCCTGGGCGTGCCACTCCGAGTTCCGGCCTGCGGAGCTGCCTTGGCCCGGGCCGGCGGCCCCGCCTCCGCGCTCCGCCTAGGCCACGCTTTCGAGCCGCTGGCCGGAGGCACCCCAGCCCAGAGCGCCGCGGATCTCCGCCCCCTCGGGTCCCCGCACAGCGCGGCTCCGGATGATGCCCAGTCGCCGGACGGTGAGGCCCGTTGCGGCCCGCCCATCGTGGCCGGAGGTGGTTGTAAGGACGAGAAGACTTGGGTTGGAGGGAATGAGGGGTGGGAGAGTATGGGCTAGGGATGAAGGGTGGAGAAAGGAGTGCGGGCTTCTGAGGACGGGAGAAACGTTAGGCTGAGCCTCCAGGCTGCCCCATCCCTTCTCTGCATCTTTCTGCAGGTTCCCTTGTCCTCTGGCGAGGATTCTCCAAGCCATCTCACCACATGGGCCAGCTCAGAAACGCCAGGATCCACGTGGAGAGAGCTGTCAAGGTCGGAGCGGGTTGGAGGGTGTCTTGAAAGGGCCCGCGGAGTGGCTTAACCTGCCTCCCTGAACTGTCTTCTTATATCCTTTGAAAACAGACAAAACCAAAAACCTTGATGCCACACCACCTTAAAATATTCCAAATTTTTCGGTACCCTTTCTGGTGGAGTTGTGTAACTTCTTTACCTGACGTTCACCTCCTCAACTCTTATCACTCTGGTTCCTGGCCTTTCCCCATTCGCATCGGGAGCCACTCTAGTCAAGGTCACTCATGACCTCCAAGGAGGGAAATCCAGCAGCCCCTTTTCTGCCCTAATCTGGGTCTGGTACCTAGTGTCATTCTACACTGTTTCCCCACATACCCTGCCCCCTTGGCTGTCTGCACACACCTCGTTTTCCTTTCTCTCTCCTGGCTGCTGCTTTACAGATGCCTTTGAAGGCTCCTCAGAGTTTTCCTGGTTCCCTGGATCCCTCCCCACACCTATCTCCTTGACTGAGAGTCCAGTAAATGTGCTGCGCCCTCTAGGTGCCCTTTCCAGCCAAGCCTCTCCTCTGACTCCGCACTCCTTAGATCCAGCCCCTTACTTGACATCTCCACCCAGAGAGAGCTTAAAGCATTTCAAACCCATGCCCCAAACCATACTCTTGATTTCCCTGCCTAAACCTTTCTCCCTAATCTCCCATCTTCCTCATCAACCAGTTGCTCAAGCCAGAAATATCTTTCTGTTCATTCACCCACACATCTAGACAGTCATGATTTTTTTTTTTTAAGTAAACATGGGGCTTGAACTTACAATCCTAAGATCAAGAGTCATGTACTATACTGACTGAGCCAGCCAGGCACCCTGTTCACCTACTACACATCTAGTCCCGTCAGCAAAACCAGTCACCTCTATTTCCAAAACAGGTCTCTACTCCGTCACATTCTCCACATTTTCACCCTCATTTTAGCTATTGTGGTTTTTCTCCCGCATAAACCACAACAGCGTTCTATTTTATTTTATATTTTATTTTTATTTTTATTTTATTTATTTTTATAACACCTTCTAACCTTTCTCCCTGCTTCCCTCCCCGGCCCCTTCATCTGTTCTTTGTATAGCACCAAGCCAAACTTATAAAGCCTCCAGTCATATCATGGCCTCACTTTGCCTTTATTGCTTCATGCTACTCTTAATGTAAAATCCCAGTCTGTTCAAGGCCTCCAGGGCCTTCCACAGTCTAGCTGCTACCAGCTTCCTCGGGAGCTCTCCCCTCATTTTTCACACCCCATTCTCCCTCGCTTCCTTCCAGTTTCTTCTGACCTCTGTCTAGTCTCATGACCTTTGCATGTGCTTTTCCCTCTGCCTGAACTGCATTTTCCCAGCTCTTTATACTCATGGTTCCTTCTTACCCTCCCCATGTATAGATTTTTAGTCTGAGTCCCTATTAAGTATCCAGTTTTAGGAGCCTGCAAACCTGGATTTTAATCCTTGCTTTTTCACTCAATCACTGTGTAGCCAAACTATTCAACCTCTCTATGCCTCTCTTTCATGACAAGTTAAATGCGGATAACAGCATCTATTATAGCTACATATTATTGGGGCACCTGGGTGGTACATTCAGTTAAGCGTCCGACTCTTGTTTTCAGCTCGGGTTGTGATCTCAGGGTTGTGAGATTGAGCCCCACATTGGGCTTCACACTTAGTGTGGAGTCTGCTTGAGATTCTCTCCCTTGCCCTCTGTCCCTCCCACTCATGCTCTCTCTGTCTGTCTCTCTCTCTCTCAAATAAATAAATCTTTTTAAGAAAAGAGTTTATTTATTTATTTGACACAGAGAGAGAGATCACAATTAGGTGGAGAGGCAGGCTCCCTGCTGAGCAGGGAGCCCGACGTGGGGCTGGATCCCAGGACCCTGAGATCATGACCTGAGCTGAAGGCAGAGGCTTTAACCCACTGAGCCACCCAGGAGCCCCTCAAATAAATAAATCTTTAAAATAATACATATTATTGGGGCACCTGGGTGGCTCAGTCGTTAAGCATCTGCCTTCAGCTCATGATCCCAGGGTCCTGGGATCGAGCCCCACATCTGACTCCCTGCTCGGCGGAAAGACTGCTTCTCCTTCTCCCGCTCCCCCTGCTTATATTCCCTTTCTCGGTGTCTCTCTCTCTGTCAAATAAATAAATAAAATCTTAAAAAAATTAAAAGTACATGTTATTTTTAGTAATATATATATAG
This sequence comes from Ailurus styani, assembly GCA_002007465.1. Classification (NCBI taxonomy): domain Eukaryota; kingdom Metazoa; phylum Chordata; class Mammalia; order Carnivora; family Ailuridae; genus Ailurus; species Ailurus styani. The sequence goes on from LNAC01000267.1 coordinate 1,273,131, forward strand.
ACTAACCAGTGCATAGTAGGTACTCAATAATTGTTAGCTATTACCATTGTAATTATTATTATACATACTTATTCTCCCTACTTGGTTATAATCTATTTCCCCTGCTGGAACACAAAAATTTCCTGAAGGCAGAAACCAGAACTGTCTGGTTCACTACTACATCCCATATATTTGGCACTCGGATGATACTGACCAAGTATCCTTCTCTCACCTTACAGCAGAAAAAGATCTTTATGATCCAAGGCCGCTACCCAGTGATACGGTGCCTCTTGCGGCGGAGAGGCTGGGTGGAGAAGAAGATGGTCCATCACTCGGGCACCACCCTGCCACCACCCCAGAAGGATCTGGATAGCTCGGTAATGGGTGACAGCGACACCACTGAGGATGGTAAGCAGTTCCCTCCCTTTCCTCGGGTTGCCCCTCCTCAGTCCCTTTTCTTTGGTTCTTGCTCTCCCAGGGTTGAGACTTTGGTATGGGTCTATGGGGCAGGGCCAGGGGCCTCACCAGGCCTGGGCTCTACATCCACAGAGGATGAAGAAGAGGACGAGGCATTTCGGCCACCGCAGCTGTTTGACTTTGGTGATTTCCTGGAATTTGATGACCTAGATGGGACACATGCTCTGATGGTGAGGGCCACTGGGGGGCTGGCAGGGAGAACACTAGAATCCAGCTGGGTGACCTCAGAAAAGTCCTTTCCTTCTCTGGGCCTCATTTTCCCTACCCATAGTAAAAACTGATTGCTTCTGTAAAGCCTGGCTGGGCCAGCAGAGTGGTGAGGGGCACAGTGGGGCTCAGACAAGGCTGGCCTAGGATCAGAACCCTGCTAGGTTATACCAGAAGCTAGTATAACCCACACCTGGTAATTCCCCCTTCTAAATAAAAACCCTATATTTCACATCCTTCCTCTGCCCTTGGCAAGCGAAGGCTGGAAGGAAGGGCTTAAAAAGGTCTGAAAGAGGCTGATGTGATGATGTGGAGGTGAGGACACCTCTGTATTGAAGTGAGGACACTTGGCTTTGGATCTTGGCACCACCGCTTACTAAGCTGAACATACCAAATTGCCATTTTTGTATGTCAGGAAAGACTGAACACTGGCAATTTCATATGGCTTAACCGTGTGAGCTCTTGGACAAGTCACCTGCCCTTCCGGTGCCTCAGTTCCCTCATCTATGAAAGGGAGATAACAGTAGCACCTATTTCATAGGGTTGTGGTGAGGATTAAGTGAGTTCATATCAAAAGCACTTAGGAAGGGAAGGGAAGGGAAAGGGAGGGAAGGGAAAGGAAGAGAGAGAAAGAAAAGAAAAGAAAAGAAAAGAAAAGAGAAAAAAAAGAAAAAATCAAAAGAAAGGCACTTAGAACAGGGCCTGGCATGTGACGTCATTGCCTTCGAGTAACCCTACCTCCCAGAGCTGTGGGAAGGATAGAGGGGGAAGAGCCCCGAGAGGACCTTTGCCACATGCTCTGTGCCCATCAGCTTGGAGTCACTGTCCTGCCACTGAACAAGTCACCGATAGCCATGGGCTGAAACAAAGGTATGACATTCAGTTGCGTGACTTAGTCACTGTGTAGGGACGCCTGGGCAAAAGGAGTTCTGCAGGCCAGCCTCTTCTCTGCTCACAAGTATGTGCTCTGGAGGAAGAGATGTCTTTTCTTAACACACACAAAGTTGGGGTGTGGGCTAGAGGCCACCTCGGAAGCATCTTCTTCCATTCTCCCACTCTGCTCAGCAGGCCGAGGAGAAAGTTCCTCAGGCCTTGGGCTGCCCACCCCAGCCTCCTCTGTCTCCTTGGCTCTCCCCAGTCCCGCATGGTTCGGAACGAGGTCCCCTATTTCATCTGGACCACTCGGCGGGATGTGCTGGACTGTCGCTTCCTCTCCAAGGATCAAATGATAAACCACTATGCCCGGGCTGGCTCCTTTACCACAAAGGTGGGTTCCCCAGGAGAGCGGGCTTGGCAGCTTCTAACCCATTAGCCCTTGGGCTGACAACTCCACTGCCTCCTTTCCTTGTCAGGAAAAGAGATTTCTCAGGAGGCAGAGAGGTATATGATTCAGTAGTATTTGGAGTCAGTCAGGTCTGGGTTTGAATCCAACCCCTGCAGCATGTCTGGCTCATGTAAACATAATGGTTAAAATAAACTCCAGGATCCAAATAGGATCTGGAGCCAGAAAAACACCAAGTCCAATGACCGTAAACAAGAGAGCCCTTACCAACTAAGCAAGAGATATCCGGCTGCTGGATCCATTCTGTCTCTTAACAAATGACTTTACCTCTGACCTCAGTTTCCTTGTCTTTAAATGAGAACACCAGCAGGTCCTATCTTACAGGGTTGTGGCAAGAATGAAGGGCTTTATTATTGGAACGTGCTATTATGTTATTGGTGTGGGCTGGGAAGGCTTCCCAGAGGAGGCAGGTCTTTAAGAATGTGAAAGGGTGGATAGGGGGGATATGGGGCGTTCTTGGCAGGGCAGACTGCGTGGGCATACACGTGGAGATGGATATGAGTGAGTCAGGCCTATCAAGTGTGTCAGAGGCTCTGAGAGCACTCAAGTAGGGTCTCCCTGAGCTCTCTGGGTGTGTACTGAATGTGGGGAGTCCCTTGGGGGTGTCTGGGCAAGTCCCACTCTGCCCCCTCAGCAGCTAACTCCATAGGTGGGACTGTGTCTCAATCTCCGGAATTTGCCATGGTTTGATGAGGCTGATGCTGATTCCTTCTTTCCGCGCTGCTACCGCCTGGGGGCTGAGGATGACAGAAAGGCCTTCATAGGTAAGGAGAAGCCAGCCCCATGCCTGGACTCCCAAGCCGAAGCATGAGGGCTAAAACGTGTTCATGTTAGAGAGCAAAGAGCCTCTCGTTATGCCCTCATCCAACCCAGCAGATTTCCTCCTCCATCCCCGACCCTACCCTTCCCTAATGTGCCTCCCTTGATGAACTATCTAGCTTGGTCAATCCAGAGCTCCAGAAGAGTTTGGATAGCTTAGATTGTATTCTAAAGAAGGTTCTAAAAGTTGGTCAGTGGATTGAGTTTGGAGCCCACAGTGTGTTCCAGGCCTATGTCAAATTCCATTGGCTAGTTTGGGTTCCAAGTCTAGGAAAGTCTCTAGACTTTGGGCTCCTAAAGGCGGAATAGTTTCCAACTCCAGAATATGTTCTAAATTCATATCAGAATTTGTGTTCAGATTATATGTTAGATTTAAATTATCTCCCAACCTGACATAGGTTTTGTGCTCAGGTCTGGTTCTTAGGCTAGAGTAAGTTATCAAAAGTGGATCAGGAACAGAAGGGGGAAATGAGACGACAGGTCTCGGCAAGATTCTGAAGGCAGAATATGAACCATGTCAGATTCTAAGCCTGGTTCTACAACTGAACAGGAGCCAGGTTCTAACCCCTGAGTGTAGAGTCAGAAGGTAGTTACGTTCCAGATCCAAAATGGGGCAGGTTATGATCAGGTTCCGGAACCAGAACAGGCTTCGAGCCTAGGGGCTGAGCAGGGTATCCCCTGCCCTGGGAGCAGAGGACTTCTGGCTGACAGCTGCCCGCAACGTTCTCAAGCTGGTGGTAAAGTCCGAATGGAAGTCCTACTCTATCCAGGCAGAAGAGGAAGAGGCCCCAGGTAAGTACTGTGGTTACCCCCACTCCCCACATATTACATTTATTTTCTCACCCATCCGTTTATGCACACATCTATGTATTAGCCACATTCATCTCCTCCATCACCGCTTCCCACCCACCCATCCCTACAACTAACCCCCCAGTTGTCCATCTAGCCATCTGTTCATCTAACTTCCTGCTCACCTCCTCCTTCCCACTGGGCTCATATTCACCTGCCCAACCATCCATCCATTCATTCATCCATCACCCCACCTATCCCCCCACTGTTGATCTACTCATTTACCTATCTTTTCTCAGCTCCACACACCTTATCTGCGCACTCCCCCACCTTTCTACCTACCCTCCCACAAATCCACCTACTCATCTATCCCCCTGCTTTTAGGGGTTCTTCTGTCCACCAACCATGTATCCTCCAGCTCACCCACTCATCTGTTCTTCTGCCCAACCACCCTCCCACCTGTCTTCCAATTGATTTGTTAATCAATCCATTGCATCATTCAGCCCCCATGGGCCTGGCATGTGGCCGAGCACTATAGAGAGGACGGACTAAGAAGACATGGTCCATCCCTGCCTGTGGGAGGCTCACATTTCTGATGAGGAAGAAGCAGTGGAGCCACGTAGTTTCACGTGGTCTGAGGACCCCTTGTGGTGGAGGGGGGCACAGAGAATCCCCTACTGCATGGTGGCCCAACCCATTGCTTGCTCTTCCTTTCTGTCTCTGAACTTAGTTCCTCCCTCAAAGTGCCCATCCTCTAATCCAAGGGCCTATTAGCATGGAGTCAGGGAAGTAAGGGGCAGCTCTACTGGATGGAGGAAAGTCCCTGCCTCTTCCAGAGAGAGACCTCTCCATTGCTGTCTCCTGGGTGTGTCAGGTGCAAAGAAGACTGTTGTGTGCCAGGATCGGGGACACAAGGGCCTCAGGTGTGTCAGAGGTCCTAGGAACAGAGAGGCTGCAGGTGTGTGCTGGGGCTACAGGGGCTGAGAAGATCTGGGGCATTCAGGGTGGAACCTCAAGTGAATGACAGGCCCTGGGACAGTGGAGGCCAAGGGTGAGTACTAGGGTCGCGGGGGAATTTAGAGCAAACCTTCAGGTAAGTGAAAGGTCCCAGGACAGTAGGGGATACAGGTGTGTGTGGAGCCTCAGGTGTATTCAAGATAAGGCCACAGGTACATGACAGGCCTTGGAGCACTGGGGGCTGCAGCATGTATCACATTATATGCCTTGCATGTCAGTTAGTGACAGGCCCCTTCCCATCTTCAGGAGACAAGCAGCCCAAGAAACAGGAGAAAAAGCCAGTGATGGTGTCCCCAGAGTTTGTGGATGAGGCTCTATGCGCCTGTGAGGAGCACCTTAGCAACCTGGCTCACATGGACATCGACAAGGACCTGGGGGCACCGCTGTACCTCAGCCCTGAGGGCTGGTCCATCTTCCTCCAGCGCTACTATCAAGTGGTCCAGTGAGTACCTCTGCCACTAGGGCCTTGGGCTTTGGGCAGGTTCCCCTTGCTCTCAGGGGGCTTCTGTGTTCTAAGCTGATGCGTATGTAGTGTAGCCCCTCTCTCCTTCCCAGGCCTCCCCCTGTTGTTTGCCCTGCTGCTTCTCCTCAGTAACTCTCGGGGACTCCCACTACCTTCACAATAGGTTCCAAACCATTCTTCCTGAATCTCGGCTTAACATAATGACTAAGATCATGGTCTGTGCTGTCAGGTAGCCCTGACTTTGCAGCTTCCGAGCTCTTTGACCTTGGCAACATCAGTAATCTTTCTGAGCTTTACTTTGCACATGCAAATAGATTTTAAAATAATGTCTGCCTCAGGGCGCCTGGGTGGCTCAGTGGGTTAAAGCCTCTGCCTTCAGCTCAGGTCATGATCTCAGGTCCTGGGATCGAGGCCTGCATGGGCTCCCTCCTCAGCAGGGAGCCTGCTTCCTCCTCTCTCTCTGCCTGCCTCTCTGCCTACTTGTAATCTCTCTCTGTGTCAAATAAATAAATAAAATATTTTTTAAAAAATAAAAAATAAAATAAAATAATGTCTGCCTCAAAGGGAAGATTAGACAGGTTAATCTGTGTTATGCACTCAGCACAGACCCAAAGTGTGTTACACAGGATGCTTAGTTCTGAAGGACAGAAATTGATTTTATGAAAGAAAGGCTTTTGTGGTCAATTGCATTTGGAAAACATTGGATTAAGCAAAGTTAATTAATTCCTTGATGCAGGACTTTTCAGAATCTGTGGGTGGCATTAACCTCCAAGAGAGATACCTTGTGCAGTCTGTCCTATTGTTATGTGACCCCCCCCACCCCACCCCCCACCCCACCACAGGCATCCTGACAGGCTATATTTTCAGAACACGCTTTGGGAAAAAGTTCTTGATCAGAGGAAGGGAGTTGAGACTGGGATTCAATTCAGCAGAGGTGTGCAGGAGAGAGAAAGCAAGAAGCTCAGAAGGCAGGAGAACATTCAGCATTTATTGAGCCCTTCCTATGTGCCCAGCATGGTGCCAGGCTCCAGAAATGAAGTGTAGTCCCTGCCCTCAAGGGACACACAGCTCCAGTGGGGAGGCTTGCAGCAAGCCAGGTGGGAGTGCTAAGGGCCTCAGCCCCTTGTGGTAATACAAAGGAATGGGCAGACTTAATGATTTTGATAGGGGAGACTAAAGAACTAATAAGTGAACTTTGAATGAATAACATGCTGAGCAAACTTGCATCATTGATAAATAATTCATTTGTGTCTTTTTTAAATGTTAGAAATTAAAAACTAGATGACCCTATACTTTCCCCTTAACTACCAGAAAAGTACCAGAAAAAGCTACCCTTCTTAAACTAAGAATTATCAAGACCGAGTTAGAACATTAGGTGTAAAGAACATGAGTCCTGTGTAGTTCTAGATGGGGAGCAAGTTCTAGAGGGCCATAGGCACTTCTCAAAAGTTGGGATTACATAAAATACTACATCATGTAAGGATCCCTGGCTGGCTCAGTAGCTAGAGCATGTGACTCTTGGTCTTGGGTTTGTGAGTTCAAACCCCACGGTGGGCACAGAGCTTACTTTAAAAAAAATTTGTCTTGGGAACATTTGTCAAACATATTTTTTAGGGGCTTCTGTGTGGCTCAGTCAGTTAAGCATCTGCCTTCAGCTCGTGTCATGACCCTAGGGTCCTGGGATCGAGTCCCACATCCGGCTCCTTGCTCAGCAGGCAGTCTGCTTTTCCCTCTGCCTCTGCCTGCTCCTTTTGCTTGTGCTCTCTCACTCTCTGTCAAATAAATAAATAAAATATTTAAAGAATTTTTTTAAATTACATCATATGACCTATGTAGTGTTAAGTGGTTTACTCACAGAAGTTATAGATGAGTAACTTTTGTTAATTCATTCAGTATTTACTGCTGTGTTTTAAACTTTTTGAAACAAATCCATGACTCACCAGCCAGGCTTTTATCAAGATTGACTTCCTGCAAAAACACTAATTGCTTTTTTGTCCTTGTTAAATACAAAAATCACATTGTCATATCTGATGTACTTTTTCAAATTGCATATACCCCTGCCATCCTCATATGACACTTTCCTGGGCCAAATCACGGGTTTACTGAGTAGACGCCACGGCCCACAGAAAGTTTTCCAGCAAACCCTCTAGAAATAGAAGTGTCAGGGCTTAGGTGCGAGTATTCCTAAGAGGCCTTGCCAAGCCCTCTCCATCTGGCTGCTGTCTCTGCTCCTGGTACTGCCCCACTGGGTGCTGCTGCCTCCTTAGTGGAAGAACTAGAATTTCTTCGTGGCCGGACCATTCATAAGGCTGAGATGTAAAGGGGGGATTAGCATCTAGTGGAAGCTTCTTGCCTAGTCAGTCAGAGGGAGAGGAATAAGGGTGTGGATGAGGCTGCCATCTAGAGTATTCCGCGACTTGGTTTAGGTCAGGACATTTGTGTCCCTTGGGGAACAGAGTCCCTCTTTGTCCATGAACCCTTATCTGACAGCCCAGTGCTGAGGCAGACAACCATTCATCCAGTCAATAGACTTTGTCGGGAGCTCGCAACAGTATACTGCTGGGGGAGGGGAAACGCTAACCAATGTTCCTGCTCTTCCAGCGCGTAGACTCCAGTGAAGGGAGACAGACAACAGCCAAATAAGCGTAGGTGTGGGGTGGTAAGTGATGAGAAGAGAGACAAGTCAAGGGTCTCTGTGATACAGATGGGCTTGGAAAGAATTAGACCGGGAAGGGACCCACCTATCAGCCAGTTGTCGGTCCAGGTTTGGAGGGGAATGAACCCCAAACAGCACCTGTGGGTGGAGGGATCAGACAGGACAGAGTCTGCATCCTGGCTCAGCCACTGAACTCAGTATATGGCTTTGGGTGAGTTTCTGAACTCTCCCAGCTTCAGTTGACACTTCTCCAAAATGGGACCAGTAATACCTCATTGGCATGGCCACAGGGAGGGTTAGTGATAACGGATGTGAAGCCCCTAGCACCGTGCCTGGCACATAGTGGTGCCTTATCATCAGATGCTGGTGTGATTAAATTCTGCCAAAGGCAGTTTTATGGTAATAGAAGGGAGGTGACAGATGGTGGAGTGTTAGAGTGGGACAGCATGTGAAATGTGGAATTTTCCCCTTTTCTCCTATTCCAGCACTTTCAGATGGCTCCCTGGGCTGGTTAGAATTTGCGGGGCAGCTTGAGGGTATGGTGGAGGTTTGGAGGAGACCTGTCTGCATCTCTTGGGGAAAGGCATGACCCCAGCTGATTGGACCATGGCTGGGGGTTGGGGGCGGCTCGTGTCTCCTCTTGCCTTGTCCACCAGACTGCCCCCAGGCCCAGCCCTGCCCATGTCCCATCATCTCCCCACAGCGAGGGGGCAGAACTCAGGCACCTCGATACTCAGGTCCAGCGCTGTGAGGACATCCTGCAGCAGCTGCGGGCCGTGGTGCCCCAGATGGACATGGAAGGAGATCGCAACATCTGGATCGTGAAGCCGGGAGCCAAGTCCCGAGGACGAGGTGGGAGTCAGCCCCTGCGTCCTACACCAGCGTCCTATAGCCTGCGTCTCCAGCTGGATGCCAGGGAGGTTAACAATGCAGACTGATTTGGGGCCAAACTTCCTGGGTTTGAATCCCAGCTTTGCTACTAACATGCTGCGTGACCTTGAGCAAGTTACATTACCTCTCTGAATCTCAGTTCCCTCATCTGTGAGGGGTGATCATAACCTCCTAGGAGGTGAGGATTACATGAGGTGGTGTGCCTAAAGCACAGCATGGTCCCTGACACAGAGTAATCACCCCATAAACATTGGCTGCTGTGACGACATTGTCATCTCCTCTCCTGCTGTCAGAGATGGGTTAATGCTTTAAGTAGGTCTGGTGATACTTGTATGCAGTGGCCTGTCATCTAAGGACTCTCTGGTTTGACCAGTGCATCCTTGTGAAGTAGCACAGTATTAAGGATATGAGAGCCAGACTACATCAGGTCAAGCCTAAACTTTGCCACCTACTATCTATAAGACTTTGGGCAGGATGGTTAACCTCTTCTCCACCTCATTTCATCATTTGGTGAATGGAACCAATATTACCTACTGGAGAGGATTAAGTATAACATGTGCTTTTCCATAGTAACTGCTATGTCAGTGCTATTATTTTTAGCTATTATTCTGGCTGCTCAGCCCAGTGGGAGAGCCAGCAAGTTGGGGTTCTGCATTAGCCCAGACTGAAAAATCTGCTTAAGGACTCATGAGATGTGGAAAACAGAGTTCCAGATTCTTCCAAATACTGTCCTTGGATGAATTAATTCATATCCAAGTGAAAGGTCCAGATACTGGGACACTCCTTTCAGGGGTGTCACTTCAAAACCAGCATGTTGGTCTTTTCTTTTCCTAGCTTGAAAATACTTGTGAGCTTTTCTTCCAATTATGAAAATATGTATTTATTATTTAAAAAACAAAGAAAGACTGGGGGTGCCCGAGTGGCTCAGTCATAATATCAGGCCCCGCACTGGCCTCTGCGCAGAGCATGGAGCCTACTTGGGACCCTCTCTCTCTCCCTCTGCCTCTCCCCTACCTCCACCTTCCAGTCCCACTGGTGTGTGTGTTTGAGAGCTCACTCTCTCTCTCTCAAAAAAAGACCAGACAGTACAGGCAAGTAGAAAGAAAAAAGCAAAAGCCACTCTTGGTTTTACTGAGATAACTACTGTTAACTGTTCGGTGTGTTTCTCTACTTTCTTCTGTGCATTTGAGGGAAAAGGTGTGTGTCTTATTTTATTTTCAAGGTTTTTATTTATTTGAGAGAGAGAGCGAGAGAGCGCGCGTGAGAGAGTACAAGCAGGGGGAGTGGGAGAAGCAGGCTCCCCGCCGAGCAGGGAACCCGACACAGGGCTTGATCCCAGGACCCTGAGATCATGACCTGAGCAAAAGGCAAACGCTTAACCAACCGAGCCACCCAGGCGCCCCCTGTGTGTTTTATCTTAAACAATATATTATTCCGTAGCCGTTTCTCACTTATAACTTTCCATATCAGTTAGTATTATTCATTTCTTTTTTGTACTTTTTCTTTTCTTAATGATAAATCTTAGAGATCAGTTCATTTCAGTACATCTAGATCTATCTTTTCTTTTCTTTTCTTTTTTCCTGTTTTTAACTTACTGCTATGGACACTCTTCCTTTTTTATTTTTTTTAAGATTATTTATTTGAGCGGTGCCTGGGTGGCTCAGCCGTTAAGTGTCTGCCTTCAGCTCAGGTCATGATCCCAGGGTTCTGGGATTGAGCCCTGAGTTGGGCTCCCTGCTCAGCAGGAAGCCTGCTTCTCCCTCTCAAACACTCCCCCTCTTCTGTTCCCTCTCTCCCTATCTGTCTCTCTGTCAAATAAATAAATAATTCTTTTTAAAAAAAGATTATTTGAGAGAGTGAGCCGTGTGCTTGTGAATGGGGTGGTGGGGCAGAGGGAGAGAATCTTCAGACTGACTCCCTGCTTCGTGTGAAGCTAACATGGGGCTCTATCCCACAACACATGAGATCCTCACCTGAGCTGAAACCAAGTCAGAAGCTCAACCGACTGAGCCACCCAGGTGCCCCATGGACATTTTCAAAATACACAAAATTAGAGTAACACAGTGAATCCCATGTATCTTGCACCAAATTTCAACATTTTATCTCCAGTTTTTTTTAAAAAGATGAATTGTGTGTGATACTCCATTGAAAAGAGTATATACATGTGTAAATGTACAACTCAACAGACTGTCACAAAGTGAGCACACTTGTGAAAACAGGACCCAGATCATGAAATAAAATGTTACCTGCACCTTAGAGGGACCCTCCCAGGCTCCTTCCCATCTCTGTGTACCCCCGCAATGGTAACCGCTATTCTAATTTATAATACTGTAGATTAGTGGTGCTTAGTTTGGGATTTTAAAGTATAGTACGTGCTGTCTTATTNGCATGGGCTGGTCATGAGAGAAACAAAAAATGAGGAATAGATTTTCCTTTCCTCGAGGAGCCCACAATCCAGCTGGAAAACAGAATCAGAACCGATTATTTCAAGCCAGTATAATCAGTGTCAGGACAGAGATAAGCACAGGACACCACTGGACCACAGGAGAGGGTCCTTTCTACAGAATGGAAACAAGTACTTAGAAAAGCTCTCTTAGGGCGCCTGGGTGGCTCAGTGGGTTAAAGCCGCTGCCTTCGGCTCAGGTCATGATCCCAGGGTCCTGGGATCGAGGCCCGCATCGGGCTCTCTGCTCAGCAGGGAGCCTGCTTCCTCCTCTCTCCTCTCTCTCTGCCTGCCTCTCTGCCGACTTGTAATCTCTCTCTCTGTGTCAAATAAATAAATAAAATCTTTAAAAAAAAATAAAAAAATAAAAAAATAAAAAAATAAAAAAATGTTTTAATCTTCAGCAGATTCTCAGCTTTCCCAAAGGGAACAGGGTTCTCAGGGAAGCCGCCTTGCCTACTTGGCCCTATTAGTTCTGTGGGGATGAGGACTTAAGATGAGCTGTCCGTGGCCCCCTGGCCCTTCTCCTCGCCCAAGCCCGACCTGATCTCTGACCACTCTGTCTCCCACTTAGGCATCATGTGTATGGACCACCTGGAGGAGATGCTGAAGCTGGTAGACGGCAACCCCATGATGGTGAAGGACGGCAAGTGGGTGGTACAGAAGTATATTGAACGGCCTCTGCTCATCTTTGGCACCAAGTTTGACCTGAGACAGTGGTTCCTGGTGACCGACTGGAACCCACTTACCGTGTGGTTCTACCGTGACAGCTACATCCGCTTCTCCACACAGCCCTTCTCTTTGAAGAACCTTGACAAGTGAGCCCCTCCCTTATTTTCTCTGAGCTCCTCGTCTAGCTGGGGAGCTGACAAGGAACAGGTGGTTCCCCCGTGCCAGGTTGGGCTCCAAACACAGACTCTGCAGGCAGTCAGGTCCTCCATCCATCCAACAGCTACCTACCAAGGGTGTTCTAAGCACTTGGGATACAGCAGTGACCAAAATAAGAGCCCAGTTCTTAAGAGTTCACATTCCCACACATAAGCTGGGTATGTATGAAATGTGTCTGCCCACATCCTACCCGACAATGTTGATTATTTTTGCCATTCTAAGCTGAAAATGGTTATCTTATTTTAATTTTATTATAATGAGTCATGTTAAGTACCTTACGCTCATAAGGCATCACTTTAATGCTGTTACTCGTAGATAAGCCACGAACGTAATAAGTAAAATTATCTAATAGGTTGAAAGATGGTACATGTTATTAAAAAAAGAAATAGAGCAGGGTAAGAGGGTTCAGGAGACACGCAAAGAGAGAGAGGCAAGTTGCAGTGTTAACTCAGGGGATAAGAAAAAAGACTCGTTGAGCCCTGGGTTCAAATTCCATCTCTGCAGCTACTGAGCTGGGTGACTGGTAACATGAAACCTAATGAGGCTTCAGTTTTCACATCTGAAGAATGGAGGCAATATTATGAAACTCATAGCTATCAGTTACTGAATTCTTCATATGTGACAGGTGCTAAGCACCTTGTGCATGTTGTCTCAGTCATTCATGAAATCCCGGTGAAGTGGGTCCTAGTACTACCCCCATTTTACAGATGTGAAGGAGCACGTGGGTGAAAAGATCTCACAACTAGTCGGTGGTGAAGGTAGGCCTTGAGTAGTCTTGTTTTTTTGTTTTCGTTTTTGTGTTGAGCAGTCTTGTTGACTACAGGGCCCACACTCCTACCCACCTTCATACCTTCCAGGCGCTGGGAGGGCTAAAGCACATAGTACTGTGGCCCCATAAGGAGTGCCCTCAGAGGGATGAGATTGGTTCTGGCCCTAGAAGAATGTAGCAGGGCCCAGGCCTTTGTCCTTCTTGCCCTTTGATACAGAGTCCCATCTCAAGGTGAATGGTCTGGGGTGGCCAGGGGCGGTTCCAGGGTCTGCCTGCCCTCCCCACATTTGGGTGGGACAGACGCAGGGAGCCAGACCCCAGCTTTCTGCTCTCTGCTCCAGCTCAGTGCACCTGTGCAACAACTCCATTCAGAAGCACCTGGAGAATTCATGCCATCGGCACCCACTGCTGCCCTCGGACAACATGTGGTCGAGCCAGAAGTTTCAGGCCCACCTGAAGGAGATGGGGGCCCCAAATGCTTGGTCCACTGTCATCGTGCCCGGCATGAAGGCCGCTGTGATCCATGCCCTGCAGACCTCCCAGGACACCGTGCAGTGTCGGAAGGCCAGCTTCGAGCTCTACGGGGCTGACTTTGTGTTTGGTGAAGACTTCCAGCCCTGGCTGATCGAGATCAATGCCAGCCCCACCATGGCCCCTTCCACTGCTGTCACTGCCCGGCTCTGTGCAGGCGTGCAAGCCGACACCCTGCGTGTGGTCATCGACCGGCGGCTAGACCGCAGCTGTGACACAGGAGCCTTTGAGCTCATCTACAAGCAGGTGAGGTGGTGCCCAGACAAGACCCCGGGGAGTCTGCCCCCCTTTCCAGACATCCATATAGTGAAGCACAGGGTGCTACAGTCAGACAGAACTGGTTCAAGTTCTGGTCCTGCCATAGTGGCTCAGTACAGCCACTTCTAACCTTGAGTGTCCACTTCCTCATCTGTGAAATGGAGATGCTGTTACCATCTTTCTCATAGGGTTTGGGAGGATGAACATGCATTAATATGTGTGGATCATCCCTACGATCAAGTCATTGTACTACTGGGTATTTACTCAAAAAATACAAAAACACTAATTGGAAGGGATATATGCACCCTATGTTTCCTTTAGCATTATTTACAATGGGCAAATTATGGAAATAGCCTAAGTGTCCATCGATAGATGAATAGATAAAGAAAATGTGGTATATACAGTGAAATATTATTCAGCCATAAAAATGAAATCTTGCCATTTGCAACAACATGAATGGAGCCAGAGAGTATAATGCTAAGTAAAATAAGCCTGTAAGAGAAGGACAAATACCATAGGATTTCACTCACATGTGGAATTTAAGAAACAAAACAAAAACAAAGGGAAGAAAAAAAAAAAGATAAACCCAAAATCAGACTCAACTATAGAGAACAAACTGATGGTTGAGGAGGGGAGGCAGATGGTGGGTGAGTGAAACAGGTGACGGGGATTAAGGAAGGCACATGTTGTGACGAGCGAGCATGGGGTGATGCATGGAAGTGCTGAACCGCTATATTGCTATACTGTATACCTGAAACCGACATAACTCTGTATGTTAACTACGCTGGAATTTAAGAAAATTAATTGTAACACTAACAACAACAAAAATATACATGTGGACCATATTTCTGGAGAGGCATATAGCAATGTGTTAAAAGCAAAACCTCCCTGGGTTCAGACTCCTGCACAGTAACAATGAGCTGTTTGGCTTTGGACAATTTCTTGACCCTTGTGGCACTCAATTTCCTCCTCTGTAAAGTAGGACTGCAAATAGTCCCTACCTTATAAGGTTATTATAATTAAATGAGTTGATATAAGTGAAGCCCTTTAGAACAATGCTGGAACATAGTCAGTGCTGCAGGTTTTAGCTACTGTTACTACCTAATAAAGTTGGGTGTTTCACGATGGCATTACATATAATGCCTGGGCGTAGAGTAAGAGTCAGTGGAAGCTGCTGCTGGTGCTGTTACTATTATTATTTTACTCTTTTGTAATAATTTTACTCCCCTTGTTCCAGAAAGAGATTTGAGTCTACTTATTGGAATAGAAAAGGATTTTTAGGGGCGCCTGGGTGGCTCAGTGGGCTAAAGCCTCTGCCTTCGGCTCAGGTCATGATCTCAGGGTCCTGGGATCGAGCCCTGCATCCGGCTCTCTGCTTGGCAGGGAGCCTGCTTCCTCCTCTCTCTCTGCCTGCCTCCCTACCTACTTGTGATCTCTCTCTCTCTATGTCAAATAAATAAGTAAAATCTTAAAAAAAGAAAAGGATTTTTAAAAATCAGTCAGAAAACCAATTTCAAGGGTTTCTGAACTCTGCAAGTAGTCTCTCATCACAGTTAAATTAAGTATCCTAATCCTAAGTATCATTCTGACTAGGATTCAGCTTCTACCAAAGTTTGGCCACAGGTAGAGAACGTGCTGATCACATGACCCAAGTGTCCTGGTCTTGTCACCGTTACTGATCATAAATTAATATTGGCATTTTGGTTTCAAAAAACATAAGTGAAGGGACACGTGGGTGGCTCATTTGGTTAAGCATCTGCCTTCGGCTCAGGTCATGATACCAGGGTCCTGGGGAGCCTGCTTCTCCCTCTGTCTGCTGCTCCCCCTGCTTATGCATGCTCTCACTCACTCTCTGACAAATAAATAAATAAAATCTTAAAAAACAAAAACAAAAACTTAGCACTCCTGGGTGGCTCACTCGGTTAAGCCCGTCTTAGGCTCAGGTCAGGATCCTGGGATCCCGGGATAGAGCCCCGTATCGAGCTCCCTGCTTAAGATTTTATTTAATTATTTGACAGAGAGAGAGAGAGAAAGAGAGAGAGAGAGAATGAGCAGGGGCAAGAGCAGAGAGAGATTCTCAAGGAGACTCTGCACAGAGTATGGAGCCTGATGTAGAACTTAATCCCATGACTCCCAAGACCACAACTCAACTCCAGATCAAGAGTCAGATGCTCAACGGACAGATCCTCCAACCAGGCACCCCTGTTTTTGTTTTTGAACTAACATGTAATCAAGATACACACTTGGCATTGGTGGTTTTTGTCTTACTTTGTCTTACTTTTTTTCTTTTATAGATACTCCCGCTCAAAAAGGAGAGGCAGGGTAGGAGGTACACAGGAAGCATTGGGCCATAGCAACTCTGAAATCTAGCCTGCCACATATTTCCAGTTTAGCTATTAGGACCTGTTATTACTTCCTAGGAGTTCTCCATGGCTCTTGCTTCCATCCATTGGGATCTCAGTTGAGCCCTGAATCATCCTTCCTTTTCCATGAACATCCTCAATAGTGCTTAGTCTGTTACCTGTTCATAGAAATTTGGGGGTACAGAAGCCTCTTTCATTTCATATTGTATCTGTCCCTTTTAGCCCAAGTGGATATTTTTTTAAAGTGTTGTGGGTTTCTTTACATATAGATTTATAATCTATTCTATTACACAATAGCCATATCCACAAATCTTAGAGAGAACTCTTCTCCCTGTGAGGCTGCTGTAGGACAATAGCCCTCATAATTTTGAAGCCCTAGTGTTAACAGAGAGTGCCTATAATCCCCTCTGTTAACTTAAAATGTATTGAAGATTTAAACATAAGACCTATAGGTATACCTTGGGATGCTTAAAAGATCTGTAGCTGCTTTAAAGGACTTAGATCACTCTTAGATCTCTCTTATTGAGATGTAATTGACATGTAGTATTACATTCACTTAAAGTATACAATATTTGTATATGTGTATGTTCTATATTTGTATATGTTGTGAAATGATCATAAGTCTAGCTAACATCCATATATAACACAGTTATAATTTTATTTTTTCTGATAAAAATTTTTAAGATCCACTTTCTTAGCAACTTTCAAATATGCAGTACAGTATTAACTGTAGTTACCATTGCTGTACATGGCATCCATGATTTACTTTTTTTTTTTCTTTTTTAAGAGACGGGGAGAGAGCGGGTTGGGGAGGGCCAGAGGGAGAGGGAAAGATAGAATCTTAACCAGGTTCCTTAGCCTGATAAGGGGCTCGATCTCACAACCCTGGGTTCATGACCTGAGCCGAAATCAAGAGTTGACCACTTAACTGACTGAGGCATCCAGGTGCCCCCATGATTTGCTTATTTTATAACTAGATGTTTGTACCTTTTGACCCCCTTCATCCATTTCGCTACTGCCTCTGGCAACTACTAATCTGTTCTCTATCTATGAGTTAAGAGTTTTGGGTTTTCCTTTTGTTTTTATTTTATATTTTTTAAAGATTTTATTTATTTATTTGACAGAGAGAGATTACAAGTAGGCAGAGAGGAGGTAGCAGGCTCCCTGCTGAGCAGAAAGCCCGATGCGGGCCTCGATTCCAGGACCCTGAGATCATGATCTGAGCCGAAGGCAGAGGCTTTAACCCACTGAGTCACCCAGGCGCCCTTATTTTTGTTTTAGATTTCACATATAATTTACATCATGAGTTATTTGTCTTTCTGACTTATTTCACTTAGCATAATGCCCTCAAAGCCCAACCATTTTATCACAAATGGCAAGATTTCCTTCTTTTTTATGTCTAAATAATATTCTGTGCTAGCTAGCACAGTCACATTTTCTTTATTCATTCATCCACTGATGAATTATGTGCATCAATATTTATGTTGCTTCCATGTCTTGGCTGTTATAAATAATGCTGCCATGAACATGGGGGTGCAGATATTTATTCACGTTAGTAATATTTTTTTCCTTCAGATAAATACTCAGAAGTGGAATTGCTGGATCATATGATAATTCTATTTTTAATTTTTTGAGAAAGCTCCATACTATTTTCCACAGCGGCTGCACCAATCAATTCATGTTCTCACTAACAGTTCACAAGGGTCCCCTTTTCTTCACTTGTTGTTTCTTACCTTTTTGAAATAGCCATTTTAACATGTGTGAGGTGATGTCCCATTATGATTTTGACTTGGATTTCCCCCAAGATTAGTGACATTGAGCACCTTTTCATGTGCCTGTTGGCTACCTATCTGTCATCTTTGGAAAAATGTCTGTTCAGATCCTCTGCCCATTTTTAGGTCAGGTTGTTTGTGGTTTTGCCATTGAGTTGTAAGTTTTTTTTTAATATATTTTAGATATTAGCCCCTTATCAGATATATGATTTGCAAATATTTTCTCCCATTTTGCAAGTTGCCTTTTCACTTTGTTGATGGTTTCCTTTGTTGTGCAGAAGCTTTTTAGTTAAATGTAGTCCCGTGTTTTTATTTTAGCTTTTGTTGCCTTTGCTTTTGTATCAAATCCAAAAAATCATTGCCAAGACTGATATCAAGGAACTTAGTACTGCCTATGTTTACTTCTAAGGGTTTTATGGTTTCAGGTCTTAAATTCACTTTAATCTATTTTGAGTTGGTTTTTATGTGTGATTTATTTATTTATTTACTACTTACTTTTTTTTTTTTTAAGATTTTATTTATTTATTTGACACACAGAGAGAGATTACAAGTAGGCAGAGAGGCAGGCAGAGAGACAGGGAGAGGAGGAAGCAGGCTCCCTGCTGAGCAGAGAGCCCGATGCGGGCCTCCATCCCAGGACGCTGAGATCATGACCTGAGCCAAAAGCAGAGGCTTTAACCCACTGAGCCACCCAGGAACCCTACTTACTTACTTATTTTTATGTGTGTTTTAGATGGTGGTCTGGGTTCGTTCTTTTGCACATGGCTTCTAGTTTTCCCAGCACCATTTATTGAAGAGACTGTCCTTTCTCTATTGAATATTCTTGTATCTCCTTTGCATAAATTAATTCACCTTGTATGCGTGGCTTTATTTCTGGGCAGCTCTATATTCTGTACATTTGATCTAGGTTTCTGATTTTATGCCAGTACCACACTGTTTGATTGCTACAGCTTTGTAATACAGTTTAAAGTCAGTAAGTATGATGCTTCTAGCTTTGTTCTTCTTTCTCAAAATTGTTTTGGGGGCTCCTGGCTGGCTCATTCAGTGGCGTATATGACTCTTGATCTTGGGGTCGTGAGTTCAAGCCCCATGTTGGATATAGAGATGACTTAAAAATCTTTAAAAATAAAAGGTTGTTTGGACTGTGCAGGGCTTTTCGTCATTCCATATAAGATTTAGGATTGTTTTTTTCTATTTTTGCGAAAAATGCCATTAGAATTTTGATAGAGATTACATTGAATCTGTAGATTGCTTTGGGCCATGTGGACATTTTATTTTTTTTACTTTATTTTTTTTATTTTTTATTTTTTTTTAAGATTTTATTTATTTATTTGACAGAGAGAGATCACAAGTAGGCAGAGAGAGAGGAGGAAGCAGGCTCCCTGCTGAGCAGAGAGCCCGATGCGGGCCTCGATCCCAGGACCCTGAGATCATGACCTGAGCCGAAGGCAGAGGCTTTAACCCACTGAGCCACCCAGGCGCCCTCGTGTGGACATTTTAGTGACATTAATTCTTCCAATCCATGAGCACAGAATATCTTTCCATATATTTGTGTCTTCAGTTTTTTTCATTGGTATCTTAGTTTCCAATGTACGGTCTTTCACTTCCTTGATTACATTTGTTACAGGTTTTATTCCTTTGGGTGCTCTTTAATCTCTTTTAATCTAGAGCAGCGGCACTGCTTTTTTCCCCCCCTATAGTTTGTTTGGATCTTTTGAAGGGACCAGGCTGGTTGTTTTGTAGAACTGTCCCACATTCTGGATTTATCTGATTGTTTCTTCGTGGTGCTGTTGAGCTTGTTCTTCTGTTATCTCAATGTCCTATAAACCAGAAGTTAGGCCAAACAGCTTGATGAGGTTCAGGTTAAACGTTTTTGGCAAGAACACTTGAGAGGTGATGCTGGGTGCCTTATATGGTATCACAAGGCACACATTGTTGGAATGTCTCCTGATTAGTGATGCCAAGTCTGACCATGGGGTTAAGGTGGTGGCTAACTGATCTTTCCATTGTAAGTTGGAGTCTCCCTCTTGCAATGATTACTTACTCTGTAAAGTGACACCAAGGCTGTGTGCACATGACACATTTTCCTGTCATCCTGTTCACCAACTTGTTTTGATCCCCAGTTTTGATTCTTGCCTCTTTGATCAGTTGGGCTTTGCAGGAGCTCTGATACTTGTATTTTTAACAAGCTCCAAGTGACTCTGATATTTAGATAGATTCTAATCAGGATCCAGATCCTCTGTTGACACAGAAAATACCTCAGAGTAGCTCAAGGTTAAAAGGGGGTCATTAGCAAGACACAGGGGGCTTTCCTGGAGCCTAGCTACAGGATGTACGGCTGGCTTAATAGGAACTGAAAATTGTACAGGAGCTCCTCTCTTGGACGTTTTTCTCTGCCTCCTCCTGCAAATTTGCTACTTCATTCTCTTAATAGACTGCCTTCATTAAGGCTCTTAATTTCTGCTTCCCCATAATGGGTTCATACAGGGCTCCAGGCAGGCTCCAAGCCTCTTATCTGTCTGGGTGACATAGCTCAAATTCTGTCTGCAGAGAATCTGGCCTAACTCAGGAAGCTGTCCGTCCGCAGTGGCTTGTGGAGCAGAGCCATACACATTTCAGCAGGGGCTGGGAGAACATAGGGGAATGTAAAGGATGGGGGTGCTGGTGGTAGCATGGCTAAGGCTCCCTGACTCCACTGGGTTACTAATCCCAGGGGCTCTGTGACTTTCTAGGTACTGATTCAGGCCTCTGGAGCCAGACTCCTTAGAGAACAGAGGTGGGCTTCCTGTTTCTTAGCCCAGAGATTAATTCCATCCATCTCTGTCCTGATTCCTCCTGGGCCTAGGATTCTAGCGTCACTGTCTGAACAGCCCTCATCTCCTCTTCTTTCCCACAGCCTGCCGTGGAGGTACCCCAGTATGTGGGTATCCGGCTCCTAGTAGAGGGCTCCACCATCAAGAAGCCTCTGGCAATGTGTCACCGGCGCATAGGGGTCCGCCCAGCACTCCCTCACCTGCTGACCCAGACAGGCTCTGGGGAAGGCAAGGACTTGGGGACCCTTACCTACAGGTCAGCTCCTAGGAAAGTTGCTGGGGCCAGGAGCCTGGGGCACACTGAGAAGCCAGCCTCCGCTGCCACCACCTCGGCCCCCGGAAAGGGGAAGAAAGGCAAGGCGAAAAGTGCCACAGCCCTGGTCTACCCCAATCTCCGGAAGTGGGAGCCCCCCAGCACCAGGATGGGCTGCATTTTCACCATGCCCTTTGCTAGTGGGGACATGCATCCCCACCCCTTGAACAGATTGCCATTAAGTCCGAAGAAACCCCAGGCCCTGGGTAAGATCATTCCCCCAAAACACCCCAGGGTCCCAAGGCAATTTCTTCCTGCTCTCCAAGCCCCCCCTCCTAACCACCTGGATTTGCAACCCCACCATAGCCCCACCAAGAAGACACCAGTAGCAAAGAAAAGCCACCACTTAAAAAGTATCTTTTAAAAATGCACAACCAAATGAGTATTGTTCCCTCCAAAGTAGCCACCCTGCAAGGCAGTTGGACTTATTTCAGATGCCAGGACTCAGTCCCAGGTCCATCTCTCTCCAGAGCCCAAGGTTTGCCTGCTGCAGTATTCTGCCTTTGCCTCCACGCAGAGTTGCCTCTGGGGGAAAGGAGCTAATAATAGTACAGCATTTAACAGTTTGCACTGTGCTGCTACCTAACCAGCTCCTTTAGTCCTCACAACCTAGCAAGGTAGGTGCTATTATCCCCATTTTCCAGCCGAGGTATCAGGAAGTTTAAGGAAGTTGCCCGAGGTTGCACATCTCAGAAGGGGCAGAGCTGGGATGCAGACCCAGGTCTGTTGGACTCCAAATCCTGTGTTCTTCCCACAGCCTCTGGAGGAGGAACTGGGAGGGCTCCATCTGTCATCTCACACTCCGGCCCTCATCTTCCCCCACCTCCCCACCTTTCACGCTCTCCTTGAGGGGCAGCTTGTCGGCCTTGGACCCTTCCCAGGCCCTCATGGCCCCTTTTGCTCCCACAGCCCCTTCCCACTTCCCCAGCCTCCACACCAAGGCCCGGCTGCCTTCTCCCCATGTGCTCCGATCCCAGGGGCGGGTCCTCAGACCGCAACACAGCAAGCTGGTGGGCCCTAAGGCCCTGTCGACCACAGGCAAGGCCTTGATAACTCTACCTACTGCCAAGGTTTTGATTTCCTTCCCATCTAACCCTGAGCTCAAGTTGGCATCCAGCGTCCTGAAACCAAGAAAGGTGGGCCTTGAGCTGTGACTCGAACCCTGGCGGGCAGTGCTGAATACAGGGCTCTGGAGTCAGGGCAGGAGGGCACAGGCAAGGGCAGATCCCAGGCTGGCTGGAGCCCCAAGGGAAGGGCTTTTTTCCTCAGAACCCCCTTCCTGAACAGATTTCCTGATCATCTTTTCCACCTCTTCCCCCCTTTCACACTGAGGCTGTTGCTTCCCAGCACCTTCATGGTCCCCATCCTGGAAGTGCCTTGTGGCCTCTACCCTTCGAAGTTGGAAATCTTCCTAGCACCCACGGGAAGATCAAGGCCAAAGGCAAGTTCAGGACCAGACTCTGTGACAAACCCAAGGCTGAGGCATGCCTCATGAAGACACTGAGCCTTCCAGGACCCCTGCCCTTTATGCCCTCCTGCATACCAGGAGTTAGGGGGTGTGGGGGACATGAGGCCAGAGAAACCCTTGCTTCGGTCCTCACTGCCCCTATCCTGGATGCAGCGCCAAATAAAAAGGAGCAAGTGAAGTATCCTGGGCTGGCTCCAT
The DNA here is from genome assembly GCA_002007465.1 of Ailurus styani. Lineage (NCBI taxonomy): Eukaryota > Metazoa > Chordata > Mammalia > Carnivora > Ailuridae > Ailurus > Ailurus styani. The sequence continues at coordinate 1,295,587 of LNAC01000267.1, forward strand.
TTCTGTTGGAGGGTGAAGAGACGGTAGGCTCGGGCCCTGTACCCTAACGTCCAGAGCGAGAGCTAGAGGCCATCAGCAACCCTTCCACAAAGCAAAGAGCCAGAAGTCCACCCCATTGCAACAGATGTGGGGCTTCCTATGCAGGGACTGTCTGGCATCTCTGATCTTGGATTGGGGGATAAGCCTCACTTTTTAGATGAAGAAACGGGAGTCTGAATGAGGAGACATGGCTTTGCCCAAGATCATGTGGCTAGGACATATTGCCAGACTGCTCACCACTGGAGATCCCCAATCCCCAAGCCAAGGGGAGAACCTGGCCTGGCAGCAGAGTGACATCTAATGGACATCAGATTTACACCATGAGATGGGGGGAAGGATGGACCTTGCCTAGACACCAGCCCTTCTCCAGAAGAGCTGGTCTGTGTCTTCCTCAGCAAGGGGCCATGGTCTCCTAGAAGGGAAATATCCAACCAGCCACACACATTGGAAAAACTTTGGTATTTCTTAGTTTCAGTGAGTTGAATGGTAGCTTCCCTTCCCCCAAAAGATACATCTGCCTGGAACCTGCGAATAACTTTATTTGGAAAAATTGTCTTCATAGATGTGATTAAGTTAAAGATCTTGAGATGAGAGTACTCTGGGTTATCCAGGTGGGTCCTAAATCCAATGACAAGTTTCTGTTATCTTAAGCCACTCAGGTTGTGGTAGTTTTGTTACAGCAGTCCTAGGAAACTAATACACTAGTCAAGTGAAGATACACATACTTGCATAACTGAACCAGGAAATGCACACAAGCAGGTTCACACCAGTGTTGTGTTAAGAGCTGAATGATGACGTTAAAAGTAGAACGGATCAACTGGTATAGTCATGCACTGGAATTCAAACCCACACCGTACAATACAGATGCATTTCACAGTGTGGAACAAGAACAAATCGCAGAAGAATATGTACATATATAGCACGACTCCATTTACGAAAACTTCAGAATTGGGCAAAACAAAATACATTGTTTAGGGATGTATATGTAGGTGGAAAAACTTAAGAGAAGCAAGGAAAGCTCTCATGTCGGGAGGGGCTTCCAACCTAGACTGAACAATAAAACCCCTGCAGAGCTTTAAAAAAGATAGATGCCTGGATCTCTAGCCCCGACTGATTAAATTGGTATCTTTAGGGTGCAGAATCACAGGAAAGGAAGGGGCTTTAAAAAAGTTTCTCTGAGGAGATTCTAGTGTTGGACCAGGGTTGAGAACTACCCTAACCTACCTAACTACCCTACTACCCTACCCACCGTACCTACCCTAACTACCTACCCTAGGGAAGGAGAGGTATGTTTCTATTTCTTGCCCTGGGTGGTGGTTATATGGGTGTCACTTTGTAATTATTCTTTAAATCACAGAGCTATTTATGTACTCTTCATATGTTTGATATATTACACAATTTTTTCAAGTAAAAGGTCTAAGCTCTTCACTTCCATGAAGTCCCTGGAGTAGTGAGATTCATAGAGACAGAGGAGAATGATGGCTACTGGGGGCTGGGAGGACGGGATAGCGTGTGAGTGTTTAATGGGGCAGAGTTTCAGTTCTGCAAGATGATGGGATGTGACAGTTGCACCACAATGTGAATGTACTTAATGCCACTGAACTGTTCACTTAATGGTTAAGATGGTAAATTTTGCTATGTGTATGTTACCACAATTAAATAACAACAAAATAATCAGGTATTTCCTCTCACATAGAACTGGGACAGAAACAGCCAAATAAAAAGATCACACATTGAACTCAGCAGAAAATATGCTCCATGATAAACGTTTACTTTCTCAGTAAATCCTCAAAACCATACGATGAGGTAGGTACTTTTATTAACTCAGTCAGAGAGGTGAAGTCATTTGCCTAACACCAGGCAGCAAGTGGCCTAGCCAGGCTCTGACCTTAGGTTTGTGCAAATGCAGAGCCCAGGATCTTAAAGCATGGCCTTAGTGCATGTTGAGCACTGACCTCACTCTCTTCAGGCCTGATCATAGGTTCATCCTTTCCTCCCTCCCCCATCCCCACTGTTTGCCAGGGGAAACAGAAGGAACAGAGGACTATTGTTGGCAGAGCCCCAGGTACTGTAGGGTCCTGGAGAAATAAGGGGGCAGGGGTGCCAGAAGCTTCATGGGGGCCTCGCTGGGCCTCATGCCTGGAAGATGGAGACAATGCAGGTGGAGATGCAAGGGCAGCTGGGCAGCCTGGGCAGGGGTCAGGGAGAGGCATCTGAGGAGGGCTTCGTCCAGGACCTGGGGTGGGAGAGGCACGTCAGCATTCAGCCAGGTTGAGTTCCAACCAGCTCTAACCAAAATGGAAGTAAGGCAGGTACTTCCTCTCTCCCTCCCTCCCTCCCTCCCTCCATGTCTATAGTTTCTTACTCATATCTTCTCTATACAAACACACACTCACATATACCATCACATGATGGCAGGGACTGGCTAGGGTTCACCAAATCAGTTCCCACCTGGCACACAGCTAAACATTTCTGAGTCCCTCTTGCAATTTGGTGAGGCCACGTGATAGTTTTAGCCAGTGGAACAGGAGTGCAAGTATATGCCACCGCCAGACCTGACTCGTGAAAACCTCCCACACGGACCTGCACTGCACGGTTTCCCTTCATCTGCTGGCTGGCTGGCAATGCCTGGGTCCCTGAGTGACTGCTTGGAGTAAAGGCCACCCCTACCCCACTCCCATTCATTAGATTTAATGTGGAGGGGAACTATTGTGTTAAACTCTGGGACTCTGGGGTTACTCTGTTAGAGCAGACAGAGTAACCCTAACCCACAGACACAATTACGTTTAGTCCTTATTCCAGGGACCTAAAGAACAGCAGATTTAAAAGGGCCTTGAGCCATCAGCCAGTTCAAGTCCCTTATTGAACAGATGGGCAGAATGGGGCCTAAGAGAGGGGATGTTACTTGCTCGAGGCCACACAGTAAGATAGGGCTACAGACAGCCTTGGAAGCCAAGAGGGCTGCCACTTGGTCCCAGACTTCATGGCTCATGGCTGAAGGTGCTCCCCACCCGCACCACAGCCCCCACCCCCCGAAACAGCAGGTAGGTGGGAGTGGGTACCTGTCTTTGGGGCTTGGTGTTCTCAGCTGGCAGTAGAAAGCGCTGGCCCAGGACAGTGCCCACACGGGCAGAGTATGTGTGATCCCCAAGCACAGGGCAGAGCTGTAGTACCATGTGTACCTGGAGCTGACTGGGGAACACTGGGGGACAGGAGACAGAGGACAGACAGTGAGCAGCTGCTCTTTCTGTCCCACCCAGGATCATCCCTCCTCCTTTCCTCTGGGGAAACACCACCACTCTACTCCCGTTCGAAGATTATGTGGTTTCAGTGAGGTCAATGCAGCTGCCCCTGCCTCCAGAGCACGATGCAAGAGCAGGTCAGCACAGTCATAACCATCCATCCACCCCGGCCTGTGGGATTCGCTCATGAAGAGATACAGCCCTGAATTTACTGCTGAAGCTACTGGAAATAAGGAATGCCTTTTCCTGCTAGGGTGCTAAAGTGGTGGGGTGTAGGCCTGGAGCTGCCAGAGCCCCTGGCCATCTCTACCTTGCCCAGAGGAGAGGCTGTGGGAGGGAGAAGCCAACATGCAGGAGGCAAGAAGAAATGGAGAAAAGAAATTCCACAGGACATTGTCTGAGCCTCCAAATCTAGCCACCTCGAAACTTTAACTTATGGGAGCCAATATCTTCCCTGTTTTGGGGTTACCCCAATTTGAACAGGTTTTGGGGAAACCTGACAAAGACAGAAATGGGGCCTATGTGCTAGGCATGGTACAAAGTGCTTCACATACGTAAATTTATTTATTTATTTATTTATTTAAAGATTTTATTTATTTATTTGACACAGAGAGAGAGATCAGATCACAAGTAGGGAGAGGGGGCGCCTGGGTGGCTCAGTGGGTTAAAGCCTCTGCCTTCAGATCAGGTCCTGATCTCAGGGTCCTAGGATCGAGCCCTGCATCAGGCTCCCTGCTCGGCAGGGAGCCTGCTTCCTCCTCTCTCTCTGCCTGCCTCTCTGCCTACTTGTGCTCTCTCTCTCTCTCTGTCAAATAAATAAATCTAAAAAAAAAAAAAAAGGGATTTGCCCTCCACTACTGGCTGGGATTCAAACCCAGGAGCTATATACTCTGCTTCCATGTCTGGTAATATGGTGGACTGGATAATCTAAAAACTCTCTTGCTCTAAACCACCTAGAAACACCAGGAAAATATAATAATAATCCTTTTAAATATACAGCTGGGCATAGGAAAAGTAAGGTCCCCAAAACCAAAAGCAATGGAAAACAAATCCACAGCACACAAGAGCCAACATTTCATCTATTCTAGGGATACTGCAAATCTTGGTATCCAGGGGTCTTGGGTTTAAGTAGCTACCTAGGGGCCAGGGCTGAGGCCTTGGTACCCAGATGAAATCCTAGAGAAGCTACATCTTCAGTGAAGGGGTGAACTAGGAGAAAAAGCCAGCTACCGATGAAGACATATGATCACTTTAGGTGTGGACGAGGGGAATGAAGTTCTCCCCTGAGAATGCACAACCATGAGCCCACTCTCACACAGGTTCGGGACTCAATACCAGAGTGATCTGTGAACTTCCAATTGAGACATTAATATTTAAAGAGATCCTGAAACAGTGACAGCTCTGGGGCATTTGGCAGAAGCAAAGGCAGAACCTCTCCCGAGGGCTCTACCTACAGTGAGGCAACAAAATATTTCCACAGATAAAGGCCCAGCTGAACGTGAATTCACAGTCCTGAATCACAGAGCTATGAAACAATCTACCAAGTGTGAGAGTCAGCATGAAACACAATAGGATTAGGCCCTCCAGAATTTCAGACAATGAAAATACAGAAATATATAGAGAGTATAAATATAGAAACATATAAGTATCAGTATGTTTAACCTGAGCAAATAATATGAGAAAAAAATGCTGTATATTTTTAAAGGCCATTTTTATTTGTAAAACAATCAAACAGAACTTCTAGAAGTGAAGAAAAATACAGTCAATGGATGGGCTGAACTGGCAGATTAGATCCAACTGAACAGAAAATTATTCACCTGGAAAAGAGATCTAAGGAAATTACCCAGAATGCAGCAGGGATGAAGAAATGAAAAATATAAAAGAAAAGAGACCTAGCAAGTAGAATTTAGAAGTTCAGACACATCTCTTAGGCATTCGAAAGGAAGAGAACAGAGAAAATGCGAGAGGTGCAACAACTGAAGAGAAAGAACTGGGATTGATGACTGGGATTGATGACATATATTCATTTTCAGATTCAGGAAGCAAAGTGAATTCCAAGCAAGATAAGTAATGTGTGAGCCCACACACCTAGATTAAGCACAGTGAAACCACAGAACACCAAAGACAAAGAGAAGATCCTGAGCACTGTCTCCTCCAGCTGGGCCTGACTACCAACCTCCTTAGAGTCCACCAAATGCTCCCTAAGCTGCCATTAACACCACCAACTTCTTCCCACCCCCCACCCCTTGCCCCAGCCAAATACAGTTGTGAAGGCTGGCAAGGGTTCCAGACCCACCTGTCAGTGGCTGCAGCTGGACCAGGGCACAGCCAGAGCCCATGGCCACCACCTGGAAGTGGCTGAAGGTCCTCTTGACACCTTCTTGTAAGTCCTTTCGGGATGGGGACTTCACTGGAATTACCTGTGGTGGCAGCCCCCAAATGAACAAGTTTCACACACATCTGGCAGCTTGCCCAGACCCTCTCTGCTCCAGACAGATGGAGCCAGAGTATAAGCAGTGGTCACTGGCCTGTTTTAGGGGACAGCAGAGCCAGCCACCCCAAGTCTATACCCTTGACTCCTCTGTAGGGATAATATATTTGGGAAGTTCCCTCCTGTTCCCTCCCAGACCCTGACTCACTAGATCAACGCCATCAATGTGTCCCAGTTTCAGAGCTGCTTGGATATTCCCCTCAGAAGTAGCTGGAATCCCATAAGTGACAGCACTGAAATAGAGGCAGGAGGAGGTCACAGGATGGCTTGCCAGGACCTCCCTACTGCTCTGGGAGCCTCCCATCCCCTCTCACCAGTAGGTGGCTGTGGGTCTTTGGGCTCTCCGTGAGTGGATGAAGAACTTCTGCAGGCGGCTTGCTGTCTGAGGACAGCTGGAGAGGAGTACAAGCCCAGAGGTCTCTCTGGAGAAAGAGGATAAATCACAAGTCCCTTGGGCTCACCCACAAAAAATGGAGACGTCTTGGAAGGAACACAGACCTGCTTAAGCCAAGAGGTCACATCAGACTATAACCCAGACTTCCTCATGTTTGATAATAAGACTACATAATTTAATGAGTTTCTCATTCTCCCCTGGTTCCCAAGGAGCTCAGAGCCAAATGTAACAATTACCATCCACTGCTGAGCGCCTACAACGTGCTGGGCACTATAATAGAAATTTTGTATTATTGGCTCATAAATAATTAAATTCCCCACAAGCCTATTTCATCTCAAGTACCAGCTCTGACTGATGGCAGGTAGAGGAAAGAATATCATGGATCAACTAGCAATGCCTGCTAGTGCATTGGATTATGGGATTATGGGACTGGAGAAGTGGATGCACACTGAGCATAGGTATGATTTGCTCTACTTTAGGATTAAGGGAACTGAGGCTCAGTGAGGTTGCATGCTTTGCCTAAGACCACAGTCTGTGCACACGGATTTGGATCCAGATCTGTCTGCTCCCTCCTTTTCCTTGCATCCTTCCTCTGTGATCCCAAACCAGCCTATGGAAAATATCTCAGCCTATTTCCAACCCAAGATGGGAGGCCTGTACTGCTATCTTCCCATCACTGCCCATCACTTACTTCCCAGCTGCCCGGACAACCTGGAGCTCCCGATCCCTAAGCCCCAGGGACTGGCTCAGCTCTGGCAGCACCGAGAACAACGTCAGCTCCCCTGGTTTTCCTGGGGGCAGGGGAGAAGGAAAAGTACCAGCTGCTCTCAGAGGCCTTTGGCTTCATGCCACCATCTCTTTCTTTTCATTATCCCGTCCCTCAGAGCCATCAAACCCTGTTCCACTGCATCCCCCACCCCGACCATACCTGTCACTGGTAGACCCGAGGGCTTATTCAGCGTGACGAGAGGCCCTAGAATATACAGTATGTGAGCATCAGTGACACAAAAGCAGCAGTTAGTTTATAAAGTACTTTCTCAATTCAACTTCTCTTGTGGCCCCTCTACAACTCTCAGACATGAGTTACCAACTACAGCCTAAATGGAAATTCTTTCAGTCCTTGGCATGTGCTAAGCTTGTTGCCACTTTAGGCTTTTATACTTGCTGTTTCCTCAGTCAATGATTTTCACCTGTCTGTCTCTTTCATATCATCTTGGCTCAAATGTCACTACAACAGAGAAGCCTGAATCTCCAATCTAATGTCTGCCACACAGTTACAACATCCTGTTTTATTCATTGCACTGATCAGTAGTAAGTACCTTGTTCATTTATTTCCTTGTTAATCCATTTCTCCCACTCAAATATTGGCTCCCTGAGAGTAGGAGCCATATTTATCTTGTTCACTGTATAACTGTGTCTGGAACAGTGTCTGGAATAGAACCTATGCTCAGTAAATAGCTGAGAAAATTAATAAATCACTGGAGACTCGGGCTCACAGAAATTATTTTCCTAAAGTCACACAGGAAGCTGATTACAGAGCTTAGATCTGCCTTCAAAGCCTATGTTTTGTCCATAAATAATTTATTATGGCAACGCCTATTCCCAAGTGCCTACCATGTTCAAGGCTCTCTAGCTATTTGCACCCTCACGCCCCTATCCCCATGATGCTGAAACTCAGACTACGTGGCTGGTTCCAGGTCACACCAACAGTGGGAGGCACAACCCGGATATGACCCCCAAAGGTTTTGTTCGGGAGCCCAGTCGGCCCGGCCCGCCCGCAGAAGGCTCTGAGCCACCGGCTCCCCTCCCAGATGTCTGTGCTGCTGCCCCTTCCGGCCCTCACCTTTCTGGTCCACTACGGCTGCTCTCAGCACATCGACCAGTCCCTCCCGACTGAGATTCTCTAGCTGCAGCAGCCCCGGGAATGGCTGCTCCGCCAGGGGCTCCGACCTTTTGCTGGATCCTCGACGGCGCAGCTCATGTCTGGAAAAGGTGGGTTAAGGAACAGGGACATCACGGTTTCCTGGGGTGTGTCCATTCTCATCTCCACACACCTTAAATCCTGCCACCTCCTACAAATGCCTCAAAATGCCTGGACGAGCTTCCTGAAAATTCAGGAACAACTGGCCCCATTTTGCAGGAGGGACGTGAAGCTCAGAAAAACCAAGTGAGTACTTCAGGATCACACAGTAGCAGCAGCATTAGAACCCACGCCTACCTAACTCGAGATCCCACACACACCTTACCCCGGCCCCACCGTCCCACCCACACGAAGGGGCAGAGGGAGGCGTAATCACCCGGCTTCGGTGCCAAAGCCTGAGGCCCTGGGCGCTGGGCAGACCCCTGGCCCCCGCCGCCAGCCACCCCAGACGAGGCCCAAAGCACGACAGCCACCCATCTCCCCGGCGGGAACACTGCGCATGTGTCCAGAAGGGCCGACCCGCTCGGCTACAGCGCGCTGATTGGTCAGATTGCCTGTCAATCGGAATAGCGAGCGGGCGGACTCGGAGCCCTGAGAAGGCGGAGCTTTGCCTTCACCCAGGAAGAAAATGCTTTACCTCACGTCCGTGCTTTTGAGGTAATTGAGGTAATTGAGGCACGGAGCTGAGAAGGAATTTACTCGGGATCAGAGGACGTCTCCTAAGACAAAACAGGAACGAAAGGTTAAGGTACTCTCTGATAACCATTCCAATTCGTAGGAGCCTCTGACTTCAAAAACCCACCACTGTGCCCAATTTTGTAAGGCAAATTGAGAAAAAAAAACCAAACCAAAACAAAGCAACCAAGACAGGTGCATAATCAATCCAAAAGGAGAAGGCCCGAGGGAGAATGAGATTCACTACAGCATTAGTTATCAAAACAAAACCAAAACAAATCTCAAAACTGGAAACGTATTGTCCAAAGTTAGCTCTATAGGGGAAATAAATCCAATGGATCACCGATTCAACATTTTTTTTTTTAAAGATTTTATTTATTTATTTCACAGAGGGAGAGAGATCACAAGGAGGCAGAGAGAGAGGGGGGGGAAGCAGGCTCCCCGCTGAGCAGGGAGCCCGATGCGGGCCTCGATCCCAGGACCCTGAGATCATGACCTGAGCCGAAAGCAGAGGCATTAACCCACTGAGCCACCCAGGCGCCCCGATTCAACATTTTTAAAATGCTAACTCTATGCCAGACCCTGGCATCTTTGAGGTAGAAATACAGATCAACACGACTGAGGCCCTGCGCACAAGAAGATCACCGAGTGCACACACATCACATGATCACAGCCCACCTTGAGAGGAGCTAGTCCCAGCATGCGTCGTGATGCAAGGGTTGTGGAAAACGAATAAAATTTCACCGGGAGCAAAAGGTGTTGGGAGGAGGGGAGGCAGAGGCAGGGACCAACAGGAGAAATGAGATGTTCTGTGAAAAAAAAAGCAAGTAACAAAATGGGTTGTATCCTATAATTATAACTATACAAATGTTACATGCAACCTGTGTGTTATTTTATTCATTAACTAAGAGTATGTAACTTTCAGTTCACTGTTTGCATTAGGAAAAGATTGCAAATTAACCTAAATTCATCAACAAAGGAGTGGCTAAGTCAATTGTAGCATATCCATACCATGCAGCCATTAATTAAGGAATGTGTATATCTGTATGTGCTCACATGAATCAGTCTCCAAATATATATTAGAGCAAAGAGGGAAAGAAAAGGACAGTGTGATCAGAAGATGCATGTGTGTGTGTGTGTGTGTGTGTGTGTGTGTGTGATTTACATATATTTATTGCATTTTAGGTCTCTGCATTTCTTTTTTTTTAAGATTTTATTTATTTATTTGACACAGAGAGAGAAATTACAAGTAGGCAGAGAGGCAGGCAGAGAGAGGAGGAAGCAGGCTCCCCGCTCAGCAGGGAGCCTGATGCAGGACTCGATCCCAGGACCCTGAGATCATGACCTGAGCCGAAGGCAGAGGCTTTAACCCACTGAGCCACCCAGGCACCCCAGGTCTCTGCATTTCTTAAAGGACACACAAAAATGAGATGTGTTTGCTTCTGGAGAAAGAATCAGAGGTGAGAAGATGAATAGTGATTTTCACCCTTTGGAATTGTGTAAGCTTTTAAAAATCTCATTGCTACATTTCATCTACGTACACACATGCAAACCTGTTTAAAAATTGAAGCCAAATATGAAAGACTGTATGATTCATCAAATGTTTTCAATAATAAAAAATTTTATATAAAAATAAGTAGAAATAATTTTTTAAAAAAAGACTATATGATTCTACTTCCGTGACATTTTAGAAAAGGCAAACTATATTGGCAGAAAAGAGTCAGGGGTTGCCAGAGTCTTGGGATAGGTGAGGGATAGGGATTAGAAAGAGCATAAGGGAACTTTTCAGCATGCTAGAAATGGTGGTTACATAACTTTATAAATTTGCCAAAACTTAGGCGCCTGTGTGATCAGTTAGTTGGGCGTCTGACTCTTGATTTTGGCTCAGGTCATCATCTCGGGATCATGATTCCGGCTTGTGCTCAATGCAGAGTCTGCTTGAGATTCTCTCTCCCTCTCCCTCTGCTCCTCCCCCCAAGCATGTACGTGCGTTTGTGCATGTGCGCTCTCTCAGTCTCTCTAAATAAATTTTAAAAATCCTTTTTAAAAAATTGCCAAAAACTAAAAAAAACAAAAAACTTTGTCCAAACTTAATTATATATACCTTAAAAGAGAAAATTTTATTGTATGTAAATTATACCTCAGGGAACTTATATTTTTAATTCAAAGATTTAAACAATAAACTTTTTTAAAAATAGAGACAGAACTGGCAAGACTTTTGGCAAGAATACAAGTGGTTTTTATCCTGTTTTGGGCCCAGACAGTACTGTGCTTTGTCATAAGGCCCCATGGCGTTTTAGAACCCCTCTTCTGAAAGGCCTCCTGTGCTTTCGTAAGTACCAGCTTGAGCAAAAGTGGAAAGACTAGGGCCCAGGGGCAGGAACACAGTGTGCCTTAACTGCATAAGACCTCTCCTCCACTGTGGCACTTGGCCACAGGGGGGGCCATTCCCCCACTTGGACTGGCCTCTGGCTCTCCTGAGGTCCTGTGCTCTCTGGAATTTTCCTTTCATATATCCCAGCCTCACAAAAGGCTGCCCTCTCCTGTTCACTGCTGACAGCTGGTCCACCTCCAAGTTCCTGGAAGAAAAGAACCTAATATTCCCTGGGCCGAGAGGGCTTGGTGCCAAGAGACCGTGGTCAGTCATTCAAGGCTCACTTGTGACACTCTGAATCTTAGGAGGAGGGACATTTGGACAAATTCCAGACTTCTGGACCCCCAGCCCAGCTCAGCTTATGACTAACTTCACAAGAGGGGCAGATAGCTTACTTAAAAAAATTTAAAAAGGGACGCCTGGGTGGCTCAGTAGGTTAAGTAGGTCAGTGGTTAAGTCGGCTCAGGTCATGATCCCAGCGTCCTGGGATCAAGTGCTGCATCGGGCTCCCTGCTCAGCAGGGAACCTGCTTCTCCCTCTGCCTGCCACTCTTCCTTCTTTTACATTCTCTCTGTCTCTCAAACAAATAAAATCTTAAAAAATTTTTTAAAAGAATTTTTTTCTTAAAAAGGGCTGCTGGCTCAATTGGTAGAGCATGCAACTCTTGATCTTGGGGTTGTGAGCACAAGCCCCACACTGGGCACTGGGTGTAGCATTTAAAAAAATACATAAATGTTTTAAAAAGGGTGGGGCAGGTAGGCTGCAGTCTCTGTAAGGGTTGACCAGGAATAGCTTCTGTGCTGATGTAAACGTCATGCCTCCGTGGGGAAGGCCTACCCCATGCAGCTAGGATAGCACTGAGCCAGGCCTCTGGCCTTAAGTGGGAAAGCAGGAGAAAGCCCAGAATAGAAAGTATGTTTTTTTGCTAGTTCTGCAGCTCCTCCCACACATGGCTGCAAGTTTGGATCAGCTGCCAGCAATAACTTTCCAGACTCTGGGTTTGGTAACGCAGGACTTTGTATCTAAAACCCAAAAGGGCTTTGTATTCAGGGGCAGAAATGACATGTCTTTGAATCTGAGAGTCACACATTAAAGCACAGTCACCTACAAACTTGGCCTTTCATGCTTATCTTGTTTGAGTTGCTCTAGATCGAAAAATGCCAGCTCTCACTGATGAGAAACTAATATTCTTTGTGGCTAAGAAACAGCTCATTTTGAAATCCTGAAGTTGATAGTGCTGAATATGAAAGATAAGCTTCTGGCAAGCGAGGGAGAGCATTGACGGAGGGTTGTGTTATGGCCTGATGAATCCTTTCCCACCTAAACACTTAAAAGGTTGTAATAAAATGCAACACTGAGAAATTAGAAGAGTGCCTTAGTCTCATCCTGCCATTCAAAGCCCTTCTGGTAGGCAGATTTATTTTGAAAATTGTCCTTTATTACATTGATTACATGGTTTTCTCAAGTCTCTGATTAAGCAGACATTAGTTCCAGAATCAAATTTTTTGTTGTTGGTGGTAGAAACAAATCCAGTTTCCTAACCCCGCATTTTGAAAAATGGTTTGCTAATAGATTCCTCTCTTCCCTTAGACCTTTCCAACCTTCCAGACAGAGCCCCTCCCTTAGCCCCAAAGAACACAAGCAAAGATGTATCAGCATAACTAATGTAATGTGAGCTCTCTAATATCATACACCAGCGGACTTGGCAGTTCACTCAGGAGTATGAGGGCTGGGAGGCCAGGAGGTAGTGAGCGTGTGAAGACAGTAGCTGAGGGGTGGACTTTGTGCCTAGTCTGCTGGTGACCTTTCTTGGTCAGCTAAGCTACCCTGGATAGGGAGGAGCTAGGCCAGGCTAAGAACCCTCAGGTTTCCAGCCTTTTCCCCTGGGAAGGCTGCTTCCTTCATGGTCCTCCGTGGGTGAGGAAGGTGTGGTGAGGTAGGACGTGTCTAGCTGCCAGGCTGTGGGGCTACTAGCTGAGCATGGGGGCCACAGTCTGGTCTTTTGGGGAGTGCCTCCAAGGACTGGAGGCATCACTGCAGTATCTTCAGACAGGTCGGGATGAGTGATCGGGCCTTGCCCTCAGGGGGCTGCTCTCCCTCTGTGGCATCCAGGAGCTGCTGCATATAACAGGAGGTGCCAACCAGCACATGGCCTGTGGTCTGCATGCTGAGGAGGGCCCAACGAAGAACTTCCCTGGGTGGAAGAAAAAGGCACTAGAGTCAAACCACAAAGAAAATCACTCCCTGCATCCTCTATATGTCTCCCCCTCCACGCTACCTCCATAGTCTCATAAACCGTAGAGCGGTGTGTCAACAGGAATGGATGCTACCCTTCCTCAGCAAATGGGAGACAGTCTACAGGCATTGCCTGCCATTGTACTTTCATTTGAGATGTCCCAAACCTTGCTATCTTCTCATGAAAACTTCAAGCTCATTTAGTAAGACCTTTACTTTTTGTAATATTACTTTGGGCCAGCCACATGAATCTCCATACCATGGCACTGTCCTTCATGACCTCTGTTCTAGGTGCTGAGGCCTTTCCAAGTCATGTGTGGTCTAGCTAATTTTCAGGGTGCTGGACATGAAGGTCCCCTATGCCTAGTGTTGCAATGTACTGAGAACAGGACTTGAGTCAGATAGGCCAGCGTTCTAATCGGGTCTTCCCAGCTGTGTGAAGCTTGGCCAACTACTAGAGTTCTGAGCTTCTGCTTTCCCATCCATCAAATAGGATCATATCATTTTGATGCCTCACAGGGTTAGGATGTTGAAACAACATAAGGTCATTTCATTGGGAGCCGAATAGTTAGGTGAGTAGGGCAAAACTTGGGGTCAAGAGTAGCTGGTAGAATGCTTGACTACTTTAGCCAAGTTCTTATCCAGATCTCTTTAAAAGAAATTAATGAAGGTCACTAGGGGTGTCTAGTCCTTGGGGGGTTGGATGGTCAGGGAGGGGGAAAAAGGAAAATAAAGACTTTCTGGCTGGTATTAAAACTTTCAAACTATTGGGCGCCTGGGTGGTTCAGTGGGTTAATGCCTCTGCTTTCGGCTCAGGTCATGATCTCAGGGTCCTGGGATCGAGGCCCGCATCGGGCTCCCTGCTCAGCGGGGAGCCTGCTTCCCCCTCTCTCTCTCTCCCTGCCTCTCTGCCTCCTTGTGATCTCTCTCCCTCTGTGAAATAAATAAATAAAATCTTTAAAAAAAAAAAAACTTTCAAACTATTAACCTTTATTCAATAAATGAACTTATGGTTGAGATATAGGGAGGCAGAAAGATAATTAGAACTATAAACATCTACACACGAAAATTCTTTAAAATTTTATTTTTTTTAAGATTTATTTATTTATTTTAGAGAGAAAGAGGCAGGGGGAGAGAGAGAGCGCACAAGAATGGGATAAAGGGCAGAAGGAGAGAGGGCGCCTGGGTGGCTCAGTGGATTAATGCCTCTGCTTTCGGCTCAGGTCATGATCTCAGGGTCCTGGGATTGAGGCCCGCATCGGGCTCCCTGCTCAGCGGGGAGCCTGCTTCCCCCTCTCTCTCTCTCCCTGCCTCTCTGCCTCCTTGTGATCTCTCTCCCTCTGTGAAATAAATAAATAAAATCTTTAAAAAAAAAAAAAAGAAGGAGAGAGAGACTCTTCAGCAGACTTCCCACTGAGCACAGACCCCAATGAAGGGCTTGATCTCACAACCCTGAGATCATGACCTGAGCTGAAACCAAGAGTTGGATGCTCAACTGAGCCACCCAGGCGCCCCTTCTTTAAGATTGTAAAGGCTATACCTGACAAATATACCCACTTCTCAAATTACAGAATGGAGGCTTAAAACCAGCTATCCACCCATAAATAGGAATGAAGTTCTGACACTCGTTACAACATGGGTGAACCTTGAAAACATTATGCTCAGTGACATAAACCTCAGAGACATAAAGTCTCAAAAGGACAAGTACTGTATAAGATATCTAGAATAGGCAAATTAACAGAGAAAGAAAGTAGCACACAGGTTACCAGGGGCTAGAAGAAGGGGGAGTGGAAAGTTGGTGTTTAATGAGGACAGAGTTTCAGTTTGAGATGATGAAAAAGTTCTGGAAATTGATAGTGGTAACTGTTGCACAACGTTGTGAATGTTCTTAATGTCACTGAATTGTACACTTTAAAAAGATTAAAATGGTAAATTTTATGTATGTTTTACTACAACAGCAACAACAGTAATAATAAAACTAGCTGACACAACTAAGTCACCACACCTACTCCAGCTTGCTGTTTTCTTAATACCAACATGTCTACTGTGTTTAGGTCTGAGAGTCATACTTCCCCTGAATATACTGACTTTAAAAGCTGAAGCTTCTTTCTCTAGATTTTGAAATTTGCAAACTATCGGCAGCAAGCCTAGATCAAGATGGGGCATGATATCATATAGGAGGAATATGGGACTTCTAGCCACAGAACTAGGTGCAAGCCTGTCATTGGATGTCATCTCTGGCAAGCAGAACCACACACCTTAGGTCCCTCATCTCCAGATTGGCTATGCACAGAAGAAACTCAGAAACCCAAGAAAGGGGCGCCTGGGTGGCTCAGTCAGTTGAGCATCTACCTTCGGCTCAGGTCTTGATCCCAGCATCCTGGGATCGGCACAGCATCGGGCTCCTTGCTCCATGGGGAGCCTGCTTCTCCCTCTGCCTGCTCTGCCTGCAGTTCCCCCTGCTTGTGCTCTCTCACTCTCTCTCTCTCTCAAATAAACAAATAAAATCTTAAACCGCCCCCCCCACACACATATGCTTAAAAAAAAAAAGCCAAGAAGTTTTGGTCTACTCTAGCTACATATGTTCTGGCAGAACTCTGGGGACCCTGAGCAGGATTTCTCAGAAGGCCTCTAAGAACAAGGATTAGATGCATTTTCATTCATTCTACGGTGATCTGAATTACTGCTCTATGCCAGCATTCATCAAGGCACTGGAGGCAATAGAACGTCTTGCCATCATGGAACTTGTTGTGACGTCTTGTTTATCTCTGGTCTTTAGCTTCCATCATAGGGTCAGGCAGAGAGTGGGTGCCTAGTAGATGCTAAGTGAAGCAACTGGAGAGGAGTAGAATCTGTTAGAAGAAACTGGCAAGAGGCTATGCTTTGCTACTCCCTAGCTTTGTGGCTTTGGAAAAGTTGGATGCCTCTGCCTCAGTGGCTGCCTCTACCTGACAGGATAAGAATTCACTAGAACACCAGTGGAGCTGCTGAAATTGGGAAACATCACCATAAGGATACTTGTCTTACGATTTAACATATTCTCATGCTTCCTGTGTTATTCGATTAAACTTTCAAAAGTAGAATTAAAGTTTAAAAGAAGTTCATCAGATAATACAAATGACTATTGTCCATAGACATGCAAATTAATTCCATCTGTGGAAGGAGTTATTTCGTCCTTCCCACCCACGTGGAGAAATCCAATTTTGTATCTATGAATTTATCTCATTCTTTTTTCTTTTAAGATTTATTTATTTATGGGGGGGGCAGGGCAGGAGCAGAGGGAGAGAGAAAATCCCAAGCAGACCCCCTGGGCAGAGGGCAGAGCCTGACTTGGGGCTTGATCCTATCACCTTGACATCATGATCTGAGCCGAAACCAAGAGCTGGCCAGTCAACCAACTGAGCCACCCAGGCGCCCTTCATTCAGCATTTTTAAAAGGAGATTTTATTTATTTGACAGAGAGAGGCACAGCGAGAGAGGGAACACAAGCAGGGGGAGTCGGAGAGGGAGGAGCAGGCTTCCTGCTGAGCAGAGATGCGATGAGATGGGGGGGGGGCTCGAGCCTAGGACCCTGGGATCATGACCTGAGCTGAAGGCAGACACTTAATGACTGAGCCACCCAGGCGCCCCAGTTATCTAAGCATTTTTGGTGGACCTATATGTATTGGTGGGTTTTTGAATTCTCTGAACTGATTATAACTTCTTGCTGGTCCTCTCCTTAATTAATGAGTTCAATAAAATCTTTGACACATGTTCACTTTTTAGAAAACTGATTAGAAGACAACTTAGGAAAACTTACTATTTTAGGTGGGAAAAAAGTAGTTGTAGCGGAAGGTAATCAGAAAAATAATATATCCCAGCTCCACCTGGAGGAGTACGTGTATCCCTTTGGCATACTCTAAAGCACTAATTGAGCCATAAAGTTCTAGACAAATGCTAACTGTCATGCTTTGTCACGATCAACACTAGTCCCAGGCCCATGTGAGCAGAGAGGGGCTCCCTCATTGTTGAATACCCACCCTATTCCCAGCTAGTCCCAATTCACTCACTTCATGATGCGCTTGGCCCGGTAGCAGTGCAGGTTATAGGAAAGGGAGTATGTGCCATACAGAGTGGCCTTCACATTCAGGCAACCAATGAAGTCCTGTGGATTCATCTTGTATAGGTCAAAGGTTACACGAGCCACATCAATCTTCTTGGCAGGCTTACGGGAGAGGGAAAGTTGGTACCTGGTACCCTGTATTAAGACAAGGCTGTGGTTGGCATCCTCTCAAGGACTTCTTCCAGGCTCCCCAATGTTCTCCCCACTACACACGTTGGAACTCACCTGTTCAGATTGGGGCTGCCATTTCTGCCCCTTCTGGAGGACCATGAACACTGTATCATCTGCCAGGGCTTGGAAATACTCTTCTGTCTCTACAGTTGTACCATCTTCCTCCAGCACCAGAAGGAAGGGCTTGTCTGCCAGCATCAGGGTGTCCCGGACCTGGAGAATAAAGTCAGTGATGCTTCTGCCATCCCCATGCAGTCACAGAGCATGAGGAAGACCCATATTGCATCATCTCAGCTGTAAGGGAAAGAACAAGTAGATAAGGATCTATGGGAAATGGGACTGGAACCCAGGCTCTTGCTGTGGGATCACCATCCAAAGATTCTATATTATGGTCCTTCTTGGTACCTAGATTCATGGTTATGTTCTAGAACAGGGCTGTCCAATAAAAATGTAATGGGAGTCACATATGTAATTTTTATTAAGATATAATTCACACACCATAAAATTCACCCTTTTAAAGTATACAATTCAATGTATTTTCGTACATTCACAAAGTTGTACAGCCATCACAACTATCCAATTTCAGAACATTTTCATCATCCCAAAAGAAACCCATTACCCATTAGCACTCATTTCCCATGCCCCAACCCATGGCAACCTCTACCATTTGTCTCTATGGATTTGCCTATTTTGGACATTTTATATAAATGGAATCATACAATATGTGGTCTTTTTAGACTGACTTCTTTTCCTCAGTATGTTTTTAAGTTTCATCTACGTTGTAACATGACTCATTTCTTTTTATGGTTGAATAATATTCACATTTCTTTTAGATTTCACTTATTTATTAGAGAGAGTGAAAGAGCACAAATAGGGGGAGTGGCAGGCAGAAGGATAAGCAGGCTCCCTGCTGAGCTGGAAGCCCAACGTGGGGCTTGATCCCAGGACTCTGGGATCATGACCTGAGCAGAAGGAAGACACTTAACTGACTGAGCCACCCAAGTACCTCAATATATCACTTTTTAAATCCACTCATCAGGGGTGCCTGGGTGGTTCAGTCGTTAAGTGTCTGCCTTCGGCTCGGGTCATGACCCCGGGGTCTTGGGGTCGAGCCCTGCATCAGGCTCCCTGCTCGATGGGAAGCCTGCTTCTCCTTCTCCCAATCCCCCTGCTTGTGTTCCCTCTCTCACTGTGCCTCTCACTGTCAAATAAATAAAATCTAAACAACAACAACAACAAAACAAAAAACAACAACAAAAAACTTAAAAAAATAAATTCATTCATCAGTTGGTATAGACATATGGGTTGTTTCCATTTTTTTAGTATTATGAATACTGATGTTAGGAGTATTCATGTACAAGTTTGTGAATGGACATATGTTTTCAGCTTTCTTGGGTATATACCTAGGAGGGAAAATACTGAGTCACACAATTAACTGTATGTTTAACTTTTTGCGGAACTACAAAACTTTTCCAAAGCAGCTGCACCATTTTATATTCCCATTAGCAGTAGATAAAGACTCCAATCTCTTCACATCCTCATCAACACTTGTTATTGTCTGCCTTTTATTTTAGCCATTCTGGTGTGTATGAAGTAGTTTTGATTTGACTTTCCCTAATGACTAATGAACTTGAACATATTTTCATATGTTATTAGACATTTATATATTTTCTTTAGAGAAATGCCTATTCCAATTCTTTACCCATTTTTATTTATTTTATTTTTTAAAAGATTTTATTTATTTATTTGTCAGAGAGAGAGCGAGTATAAGCAGGGACAGGGGCAGAAGCAGGCTTCTTGCAAGGCCCCTTCTAATGTGGGACTTGATCCCAGGACCCTGGGATCAGACCTGAGCCAAAAGCAGATGCCCAACAGAGACTGAGCCACCCAGGTGTCCCTCTTTACCCATTTTTAATTGGGTTGTCTTTTTATTGTCGAGTTATAGGAGTTCTGTATATATTCTTGATTCTAGACCCATATCATATGTGAGATTTGCAAATATTTTCTTCCATTTTGTAGACTGTCATTTGATTTTGACAGCCTACACAGAAGTGTGCAATGTTGATGAAGTCTGATTTTTTTCCCTCTGATTGCTTGTGATTTGATGCCATATTAAAAAAACCAAAGTCATGAAGATTTACATCTATATTTACTTCTAAGAGTTTTGTAGTTTTTTTAGCTCTTTGATCCTTTTTTTCTTTTTTTAATAAACCTTTTATTTTTTTATTTTTATTTTTTTATTTATTTTTATTTGACAATGAGAGAGAAATCACAAGTAGGCTGAGAGGCAGGCAGAGAAAGAGAGGAAGAAGCAGGCTCTCTGCTGAGCAGAGAGCCTGATGCAAGCCTTGATCCCAGGACTCTGAGATTGTGACCCGAGCTGAAGGTAGAGGCTTTAACCCACTGGGCCACCCAGGCGCCCTCTTTGATCCATTTTGACTTAATTTTGTTCATGGTGTGAGGTAGGGATGCAACTTCGTTATTTTGCACATGGCTATTCCATTGTCCCAGCACCAGTTATCAAAAAGACTATTCTTTCTCCTGTCAAAAATCAATTGACCAGGGCGCCTGGGTGGCTCAGTGGGTTAAAGCCTCTGCTTTCGGCCCAGGTCATGATCTCAGGGTCCTGGGATCGAGGCCCACATCGGGCTCTCTGCTCCGCAGGGAGCCTGCTTCCCCCTCTCTCTCTCTGCCTGCCTCTCTGCCTCCTTGTGATCTCTCTCCCGCTGTGAAATAAATAAAAATAAAATCTTTAAAAAAAAAAAATCAATTGACCAAAAACTTGGGACCACCAAGTTGTAAAGATGTATGTTTTTACCTGACAGTTATACCACAGGTAGACTGTCCAGTTGAGTTGAGAAGAGTGAATTGATAGCTTGTATTTGTTTTTAAAATTAAATTAATCCTGGATAAGAGTTGCTTTTTTTTTTTTTTTTAGGAGTTAGTCCTTGACCACTAGTTTGGTACCATCTCTGTTTTGGGTGACCTGTTTCACCAGCAGGCCTGTTACTCTCCATGACTAACTGTGTAAGTGCTTATTATGGAATAAATTGCTTTTCTACGTAAAAAAAAAATCAATTGACCATAGACACATGGGCTTACTTCTGGACTTGCAATTTTATTCTATTGATTTGTATGTATTATGGTCTGAATTGTATACCTCCCAAATTCATCTCAGAATCCAACGATATTTGGAGATAAGATCTCTAAAGAGGCAATTAAATTAAAATAATGTCATTAAGACAGGCCCTAATCCAATATTACTGGTGTCCTGACAAGAAGGGGAAATTAGGGACCACGAAACATACTCAGACGGAAGACCATGTACACATGAAGACAGCCATCTACAAGTGAAAGGGAGAGGTTGGAAGAAACCAACCCTGACAGCACCTTGATCTCAGACTTCGACTGTCCTGATTTGAGAACATAAATTTTTGTTGTTCAAATATCAGTCTGTGGTACTTTGTTATGGAAGCCCAAGTAAACTAATAGAATGTGTCTCTCATTATGTCAATACCACAGAGTTAATTACTATAGCTTTGTAGTAATTTTGGAATCAGGAGGTATAAGTCTTCCAACTTTGTCTTTTTCCAAGATTGTTTTAGCTATTTTTGGCCCATTATATTTCTTTTCTTTTCTTTTTTTTTTTTTGGACAGAGAGAGAGATCAAGTGGGCAGATCGGCAGGCAGAGAGACAGGGGGAAGCAGGTCCTCTGCTGAGCCCTGGCCCATTATATTTCTATATAAATTTTAGTATCAGCTTGTCAGTATCTACAAAAAGAGTAGCTGGAATTTTGATGGGGATTGCATTGAATCTACAGATCAGGTTGGGGAGTATTGCCATTTTAACAACATTTAGTCTTACAATCCTTGAGCACATTTGTCTGTCTGTTGTTTAGGTCTTCTTTAACTCTTCAATCTAATTTATTTCACCAATGTTTATTTTCAATTTATAAGTTGTATACTTCTGTTAAAGTTATTTTTATTTTTTTTAAGATTTTATTTATTTATTTATTTGACACACAGAGAGAGAGATTACAAGTAGGCAGAGAGGCAGGCAGAGAGACAGGGAGAGGAGGAAGCAGGCTCCCTGCTGAGCAGAGAGCCCGATGCGGGCCTCGATCCCAGGATGCTGAGATCATGACCTGAGCCGAAAGCAGAGGCTTTAACCCACTAAGCTACCCAGGCGCCCTGTTAAAGTTATTCTTAAACATTCTATTCGTATTGATGCTGTTATGAATGGACTTATTATTATTATTATTACTATTACTATTATTTTTAGGTAGGTTCCATGCCCAGCATGGAGCCCAACACGGAGCCTGAACTCACGACCCTGAGATCAAGACCTGAGCTGAGATCAAGTGTTGGACGCTTAACCAGTTGAGCCACTCAGGTGCCCCCTCCTTTTCTTAATTTTATTTTCAGATTATTTATTGGCAGTGTATAGAAATACAATTGATTTTTTATATTGATCTTATATCATGCAACCTTATATCTTGAAACCTTGCTGAATCCATTTATTAGCTCTGTGTGTGTGTGTGTGTGTGAGTGTGTGTGTGTGTGCTCTACAGGGTTTTCTATCTTCAAATAGGAATAGTTTTACCTCTTCCCTTCCAATCAGGGTGACTTTTATTTTATTTTCTTGTCAATTAGCCTGGATAGAACCTCCAGAACCCTGTTGTGTAGAAGTGGCAAAAGCAGATACCCTTATCTCCTTCTTTTTTTTTTAAGATTTTATTTGTTTATTTGACACAGAGAGAGAGATTACAAGTGGGCAGAGAGGCAGGCAGAAAGAGGAAGAAGCAGGCTCCCTGCCAAGCAGGGAGCCCGATGGGGGGCTCGATGTGGGGCTCGATGCGGGGCTCGATCCCAGGACCCTGAGATCAAGACCTGAGCCGAAGGCAGAGGCTTTAACCCACTGAGCCACCCAGGCGCCCCACCTTATCTCATTCTTGATTTTAAGGGGAAACTTTTCAGAATTTCCCATTAAGTGTGTTGTTAGCTGAGTTTTTCATAGATGCTCTGTATCACACATATGTAATTTTAAATTTTCTAATAGCTGCATGATACTTGTAATATATTTAATTCCATCTAAAATATGATTTCAACAAAAAGTCAGGAGAAAAATTTAGGATTTTACATTTTTTTCATATTAAGTCTTCAAAATCCTGTGTTTACCTATACTTAAGCACATCTCAGTTTCAACTAGCCTCATTTCCAGAGTTCAGTAACCACATGTAACTAGTAACCACTGCATTGGATAGTGTAGCTCTAGAGTTAAAGAGACCTGGGTCTGAATTCTAGCTCCCTTACATTATTCTGAATTTAAGAAAGTTATCTCATTTATCGGAACTCGTTTCATCATCCAAAAAGTTGAGGCAAGTATAGTCTTATTAGAGTCCTCACAATGGTTAAATGCAAAAGTGTATGACATGACAGCCTGGGTTTAAATCCCAGTGTATTTCAAGACAGAGTGTATTTCAAGACAGAGTGTATTTCAATAGGAGAATATTCTTGTTTATACCCTGAAGTATCCAAGAATAAGAAGCATCAGGTTGGCAACCTTCTCTCAAGTGATTTAGGCAGTCTTGTATTGTTCTTGCAACTTTTGTTAGTTTGAGATTCTTTCAAAATTAATTTTTTAAAAAATCCTCCAAAGGCTTACTGTGGGCTTTTAAAATGAAACCCCTCTGTTCTTTGCCATAAGGGACTAATAATCTGATCACTGCCAACCATATCACCTTGCCCTTTTCCCTCATTCTCTCTGTTCCTTTCTTTATATTGCCAAACTTGGAAAAGCAGTCTACATAGGTTGATGTCCTCCCTGCTTGATCGGGAAGATTCACTTTTTAAAAAAGATTTTATTTATTTATTTGACAGAGAGGTAGAGAGCACAAGTAGGCAGAGCAGCAGGCAGAGGGGAGAGGGAGAAGCAGGCTCTCTGCTGAGCAGGGAGCCCGATGTGGAACTCGATCCCAGGACCCTGGGATCATGACCTGAGCTGAAGGCAGCCGCTTAACTGACTGAACCACCCAGGCACCCCAGTAAGATTCACTTTTAGGGCGCCTGGGTGGCTCAGTGGGTTAAAGCCTCTGCCTTCGGCTCAGGTCATGATCTCAGGGTCCTGGGATTGAGGCCTGCATCGGGCTCTC
>LNAC01000267.1:1319998-1499657 GCA_002007465.1 Ailurus styani
AAAATCTTTAAAAAAAAAAAAAAGAAGGAGAGAGAGACTCTTCAGCAGACTTCCCACTGAGCACAGACCCCAATGAAGGGCTTGATCTCACAACCCTGAGATCATGACCTGAGCTGAAACCAAGAGTTGGATGCTCAACTGAGCCACCCAGGCGCCCCTTCTTTAAGATTGTAAAGGCTATACCTGACAAATATACCCACTTCTCAAATTACAGAATGGAGGCTTAAAACCAGCTATCCACCCATAAATAGGAATGAAGTTCTGACACTCGTTACAACATGGGTGAACCTTGAAAACATTATGCTCAGTGACATAAACCTCAGAGACATAAAGTCTCAAAAGGACAAGTACTGTATAAGATATCTAGAATAGGCAAATTAACAGAGAAAGAAAGTAGCACACAGGTTACCAGGGGCTAGAAGAAGGGGGAGTGGAAAGTTGGTGTTTAATGAGGACAGAGTTTCAGTTTGAGATGATGAAAAAGTTCTGGAAATTGATAGTGGTAACTGTTGCACAACGTTGTGAATGTTCTTAATGTCACTGAATTGTACACTTTAAAAAGATTAAAATGGTAAATTTTATGTATGTTTTACTACAACAGCAACAACAGTAATAATAAAACTAGCTGACACAACTAAGTCACCACACCTACTCCAGCTTGCTGTTTTCTTAATACCAACATGTCTACTGTGTTTAGGTCTGAGAGTCATACTTCCCCTGAATATACTGACTTTAAAAGCTGAAGCTTCTTTCTCTAGATTTTGAAATTTGCAAACTATCGGCAGCAAGCCTAGATCAAGATGGGGCATGATATCATATAGGAGGAATATGGGACTTCTAGCCACAGAACTAGGTGCAAGCCTGTCATTGGATGTCATCTCTGGCAAGCAGAACCACACACCTTAGGTCCCTCATCTCCAGATTGGCTATGCACAGAAGAAACTCAGAAACCCAAGAAAGGGGCGCCTGGGTGGCTCAGTCAGTTGAGCATCTACCTTCGGCTCAGGTCTTGATCCCAGCATCCTGGGATCGGCACAGCATCGGGCTCCTTGCTCCATGGGGAGCCTGCTTCTCCCTCTGCCTGCTCTGCCTGCAGTTCCCCCTGCTTGTGCTCTCTCACTCTCTCTCTCTCTCAAATAAACAAATAAAATCTTAAACCGCCCCCCCCACACACATATGCTTAAAAAAAAAAAGCCAAGAAGTTTTGGTCTACTCTAGCTACATATGTTCTGGCAGAACTCTGGGGACCCTGAGCAGGATTTCTCAGAAGGCCTCTAAGAACAAGGATTAGATGCATTTTCATTCATTCTACGGTGATCTGAATTACTGCTCTATGCCAGCATTCATCAAGGCACTGGAGGCAATAGAACGTCTTGCCATCATGGAACTTGTTGTGACGTCTTGTTTATCTCTGGTCTTTAGCTTCCATCATAGGGTCAGGCAGAGAGTGGGTGCCTAGTAGATGCTAAGTGAAGCAACTGGAGAGGAGTAGAATCTGTTAGAAGAAACTGGCAAGAGGCTATGCTTTGCTACTCCCTAGCTTTGTGGCTTTGGAAAAGTTGGATGCCTCTGCCTCAGTGGCTGCCTCTACCTGACAGGATAAGAATTCACTAGAACACCAGTGGAGCTGCTGAAATTGGGAAACATCACCATAAGGATACTTGTCTTACGATTTAACATATTCTCATGCTTCCTGTGTTATTCGATTAAACTTTCAAAAGTAGAATTAAAGTTTAAAAGAAGTTCATCAGATAATACAAATGACTATTGTCCATAGACATGCAAATTAATTCCATCTGTGGAAGGAGTTATTTCGTCCTTCCCACCCACGTGGAGAAATCCAATTTTGTATCTATGAATTTATCTCATTCTTTTTTCTTTTAAGATTTATTTATTTATGGGGGGGGCAGGGCAGGAGCAGAGGGAGAGAGAAAATCCCAAGCAGACCCCCTGGGCAGAGGGCAGAGCCTGACTTGGGGCTTGATCCTATCACCTTGACATCATGATCTGAGCCGAAACCAAGAGCTGGCCAGTCAACCAACTGAGCCACCCAGGCGCCCTTCATTCAGCATTTTTAAAAGGAGATTTTATTTATTTGACAGAGAGAGGCACAGCGAGAGAGGGAACACAAGCAGGGGGAGTCGGAGAGGGAGGAGCAGGCTTCCTGCTGAGCAGAGATGCGATGAGATGGGGGGGGGGCTCGAGCCTAGGACCCTGGGATCATGACCTGAGCTGAAGGCAGACACTTAATGACTGAGCCACCCAGGCGCCCCAGTTATCTAAGCATTTTTGGTGGACCTATATGTATTGGTGGGTTTTTGAATTCTCTGAACTGATTATAACTTCTTGCTGGTCCTCTCCTTAATTAATGAGTTCAATAAAATCTTTGACACATGTTCACTTTTTAGAAAACTGATTAGAAGACAACTTAGGAAAACTTACTATTTTAGGTGGGAAAAAAGTAGTTGTAGCGGAAGGTAATCAGAAAAATAATATATCCCAGCTCCACCTGGAGGAGTACGTGTATCCCTTTGGCATACTCTAAAGCACTAATTGAGCCATAAAGTTCTAGACAAATGCTAACTGTCATGCTTTGTCACGATCAACACTAGTCCCAGGCCCATGTGAGCAGAGAGGGGCTCCCTCATTGTTGAATACCCACCCTATTCCCAGCTAGTCCCAATTCACTCACTTCATGATGCGCTTGGCCCGGTAGCAGTGCAGGTTATAGGAAAGGGAGTATGTGCCATACAGAGTGGCCTTCACATTCAGGCAACCAATGAAGTCCTGTGGATTCATCTTGTATAGGTCAAAGGTTACACGAGCCACATCAATCTTCTTGGCAGGCTTACGGGAGAGGGAAAGTTGGTACCTGGTACCCTGTATTAAGACAAGGCTGTGGTTGGCATCCTCTCAAGGACTTCTTCCAGGCTCCCCAATGTTCTCCCCACTACACACGTTGGAACTCACCTGTTCAGATTGGGGCTGCCATTTCTGCCCCTTCTGGAGGACCATGAACACTGTATCATCTGCCAGGGCTTGGAAATACTCTTCTGTCTCTACAGTTGTACCATCTTCCTCCAGCACCAGAAGGAAGGGCTTGTCTGCCAGCATCAGGGTGTCCCGGACCTGGAGAATAAAGTCAGTGATGCTTCTGCCATCCCCATGCAGTCACAGAGCATGAGGAAGACCCATATTGCATCATCTCAGCTGTAAGGGAAAGAACAAGTAGATAAGGATCTATGGGAAATGGGACTGGAACCCAGGCTCTTGCTGTGGGATCACCATCCAAAGATTCTATATTATGGTCCTTCTTGGTACCTAGATTCATGGTTATGTTCTAGAACAGGGCTGTCCAATAAAAATGTAATGGGAGTCACATATGTAATTTTTATTAAGATATAATTCACACACCATAAAATTCACCCTTTTAAAGTATACAATTCAATGTATTTTCGTACATTCACAAAGTTGTACAGCCATCACAACTATCCAATTTCAGAACATTTTCATCATCCCAAAAGAAACCCATTACCCATTAGCACTCATTTCCCATGCCCCAACCCATGGCAACCTCTACCATTTGTCTCTATGGATTTGCCTATTTTGGACATTTTATATAAATGGAATCATACAATATGTGGTCTTTTTAGACTGACTTCTTTTCCTCAGTATGTTTTTAAGTTTCATCTACGTTGTAACATGACTCATTTCTTTTTATGGTTGAATAATATTCACATTTCTTTTAGATTTCACTTATTTATTAGAGAGAGTGAAAGAGCACAAATAGGGGGAGTGGCAGGCAGAAGGATAAGCAGGCTCCCTGCTGAGCTGGAAGCCCAACGTGGGGCTTGATCCCAGGACTCTGGGATCATGACCTGAGCAGAAGGAAGACACTTAACTGACTGAGCCACCCAAGTACCTCAATATATCACTTTTTAAATCCACTCATCAGGGGTGCCTGGGTGGTTCAGTCGTTAAGTGTCTGCCTTCGGCTCGGGTCATGACCCCGGGGTCTTGGGGTCGAGCCCTGCATCAGGCTCCCTGCTCGATGGGAAGCCTGCTTCTCCTTCTCCCAATCCCCCTGCTTGTGTTCCCTCTCTCACTGTGCCTCTCACTGTCAAATAAATAAAATCTAAACAACAACAACAACAAAACAAAAAACAACAACAAAAAACTTAAAAAAATAAATTCATTCATCAGTTGGTATAGACATATGGGTTGTTTCCATTTTTTTAGTATTATGAATACTGATGTTAGGAGTATTCATGTACAAGTTTGTGAATGGACATATGTTTTCAGCTTTCTTGGGTATATACCTAGGAGGGAAAATACTGAGTCACACAATTAACTGTATGTTTAACTTTTTGCGGAACTACAAAACTTTTCCAAAGCAGCTGCACCATTTTATATTCCCATTAGCAGTAGATAAAGACTCCAATCTCTTCACATCCTCATCAACACTTGTTATTGTCTGCCTTTTATTTTAGCCATTCTGGTGTGTATGAAGTAGTTTTGATTTGACTTTCCCTAATGACTAATGAACTTGAACATATTTTCATATGTTATTAGACATTTATATATTTTCTTTAGAGAAATGCCTATTCCAATTCTTTACCCATTTTTATTTATTTTATTTTTTAAAAGATTTTATTTATTTATTTGTCAGAGAGAGAGCGAGTATAAGCAGGGACAGGGGCAGAAGCAGGCTTCTTGCAAGGCCCCTTCTAATGTGGGACTTGATCCCAGGACCCTGGGATCAGACCTGAGCCAAAAGCAGATGCCCAACAGAGACTGAGCCACCCAGGTGTCCCTCTTTACCCATTTTTAATTGGGTTGTCTTTTTATTGTCGAGTTATAGGAGTTCTGTATATATTCTTGATTCTAGACCCATATCATATGTGAGATTTGCAAATATTTTCTTCCATTTTGTAGACTGTCATTTGATTTTGACAGCCTACACAGAAGTGTGCAATGTTGATGAAGTCTGATTTTTTTCCCTCTGATTGCTTGTGATTTGATGCCATATTAAAAAAACCAAAGTCATGAAGATTTACATCTATATTTACTTCTAAGAGTTTTGTAGTTTTTTTAGCTCTTTGATCCTTTTTTTCTTTTTTTAATAAACCTTTTATTTTTTTATTTTTATTTTTTTATTTATTTTTATTTGACAATGAGAGAGAAATCACAAGTAGGCTGAGAGGCAGGCAGAGAAAGAGAGGAAGAAGCAGGCTCTCTGCTGAGCAGAGAGCCTGATGCAAGCCTTGATCCCAGGACTCTGAGATTGTGACCCGAGCTGAAGGTAGAGGCTTTAACCCACTGGGCCACCCAGGCGCCCTCTTTGATCCATTTTGACTTAATTTTGTTCATGGTGTGAGGTAGGGATGCAACTTCGTTATTTTGCACATGGCTATTCCATTGTCCCAGCACCAGTTATCAAAAAGACTATTCTTTCTCCTGTCAAAAATCAATTGACCAGGGCGCCTGGGTGGCTCAGTGGGTTAAAGCCTCTGCTTTCGGCCCAGGTCATGATCTCAGGGTCCTGGGATCGAGGCCCACATCGGGCTCTCTGCTCCGCAGGGAGCCTGCTTCCCCCTCTCTCTCTCTGCCTGCCTCTCTGCCTCCTTGTGATCTCTCTCCCGCTGTGAAATAAATAAAAATAAAATCTTTAAAAAAAAAAAATCAATTGACCAAAAACTTGGGACCACCAAGTTGTAAAGATGTATGTTTTTACCTGACAGTTATACCACAGGTAGACTGTCCAGTTGAGTTGAGAAGAGTGAATTGATAGCTTGTATTTGTTTTTAAAATTAAATTAATCCTGGATAAGAGTTGCTTTTTTTTTTTTTTTTAGGAGTTAGTCCTTGACCACTAGTTTGGTACCATCTCTGTTTTGGGTGACCTGTTTCACCAGCAGGCCTGTTACTCTCCATGACTAACTGTGTAAGTGCTTATTATGGAATAAATTGCTTTTCTATGTAAAAAAAAAATCAATTGACCATAGACACATGGGCTTACTTCTGGACTTGCAATTTTATTCTATTGATTTGTATGTATTATGGTCTGAATTGTATACCTCCCAAATTCATCTCAGAATCCAACGATATTTGGAGATAAGATCTCTAAAGAGGCAATTAAATTAAAATAATGTCATTAAGACAGGCCCTAATCCAATATTACTGGTGTCCTGACAAGAAGGGGAAATTAGGGACCACGAAACATACTCAGACGGAAGACCATGTACACATGAAGACAGCCATCTACAAGTGAAAGGGAGAGGTTGGAAGAAACCAACCCTGACAGCACCTTGATCTCAGACTTCGACTGTCCTGATTTGAGAACATAAATTTTTGTTGTTCAAATATCAGTCTGTGGTACTTTGTTATGGAAGCCCAAGTAAACTAATAGAATGTGTCTCTCATTATGTCAATACCACAGAGTTAATTACTATAGCTTTGTAGTAATTTTGGAATCAGGAGGTATAAGTCTTCCAACTTTGTCTTTTTCCAAGATTGTTTTAGCTATTTTTGGCCCATTATATTTCTTTTCTTTTCTTTTTTTTTTTTTGGACAGAG
The DNA here is from genome assembly GCA_002007465.1 of Ailurus styani. Classification (NCBI taxonomy): domain Eukaryota; kingdom Metazoa; phylum Chordata; class Mammalia; order Carnivora; family Ailuridae; genus Ailurus; species Ailurus styani. Next base: position 1,326,574 of record LNAC01000267.1, read on the forward strand.
AGAGAGATCAAGTGGGCAGATCGGCAGGCAGAGAGACAGGGGAAGCAGGTCCTCTGCTGAGCCCTGGCCCATTATATTTCTATATAAATTTTAGTATCAGCTTGTCAGTATCTACAAAAAGAGTAGCTGGAATTTTGATGGGGATTGCATTGAATCTACAGATCAGGTTGGGGAGTATTGCCATTTTAACAACATTTAGTCTTACAATCCTTGAGCACATTTGTCTGTCTGTTGTTTAGGTCTTCTTTAACTCTTCAATCTAATTTATTTCACCAATGTTTATTTTCAATTTATAAGTTGTATACTTCTGTTAAAGTTATTTTTATTTTTTTTAAGATTTTATTTATTTATTTATTTGACACACAGAGAGAGAGATTACAAGTAGGCAGAGAGGCAGGCAGAGAGACAGGGAGAGGAGGAAGCAGGCTCCCTGCTGAGCAGAGAGCCCGATGCGGGCCTCGATCCCAGGATGCTGAGATCATGACCTGAGCCGAAAGCAGAGGCTTTAACCCACTAAGCTACCCAGGCGCCCTGTTAAAGTTATTCTTAAACATTCTATTCGTATTGATGCTGTTATGAATGGACTTATTATTATTATTATTACTATTACTATTATTTTTAGGTAGGTTCCATGCCCAGCATGGAGCCCAACACGGAGCCTGAACTCACGACCCTGAGATCAAGACCTGAGCTGAGATCAAGTGTTGGACGCTTAACCAGTTGAGCCACTCAGGTGCCCCCTCCTTTTCTTAATTTTATTTTCAGATTATTTATTGGCAGTGTATAGAAATACAATTGATTTTTTATATTGATCTTATATCATGCAACCTTATATCTTGAAACCTTGCTGAATCCATTTATTAGCTCTGTGTGTGTGTGTGTGTGAGTGTGTGTGTGTGTGCTCTACAGGGTTTTCTATCTTCAAATAGGAATAGTTTTACCTCTTCCCTTCCAATCAGGGTGACTTTTATTTTATTTTCTTGTCAATTAGCCTGGATAGAACCTCCAGAACCCTGTTGTGTAGAAGTGGCAAAAGCAGATACCCTTATCTCCTTCTTTTTTTTTTAAGATTTTATTTGTTTATTTGACACAGAGAGAGAGATTACAAGTGGGCAGAGAGGCAGGCAGAAAGAGGAAGAAGCAGGCTCCCTGCCAAGCAGGGAGCCCGATGGGGGGCTCGATGTGGGGCTCGATGCGGGGCTCGATCCCAGGACCCTGAGATCAAGACCTGAGCCGAAGGCAGAGGCTTTAACCCACTGAGCCACCCAGGCGCCCCACCTTATCTCATTCTTGATTTTAAGGGGAAACTTTTCAGAATTTCCCATTAAGTGTGTTGTTAGCTGAGTTTTTCATAGATGCTCTGTATCACACATATGTAATTTTAAATTTTCTAATAGCTGCATGATACTTGTAATATATTTAATTCCATCTAAAATATGATTTCAACAAAAAGTCAGGAGAAAAATTTAGGATTTTACATTTTTTTCATATTAAGTCTTCAAAATCCTGTGTTTACCTATACTTAAGCACATCTCAGTTTCAACTAGCCTCATTTCCAGAGTTCAGTAACCACATGTAACTAGTAACCACTGCATTGGATAGTGTAGCTCTAGAGTTAAAGAGACCTGGGTCTGAATTCTAGCTCCCTTACATTATTCTGAATTTAAGAAAGTTATCTCATTTATCGGAACTCGTTTCATCATCCAAAAAGTTGAGGCAAGTATAGTCTTATTAGAGTCCTCACAATGGTTAAATGCAAAAGTGTATGACATGACAGCCTGGGTTTAAATCCCAGTGTATTTCAAGACAGAGTGTATTTCAAGACAGAGTGTATTTCAATAGGAGAATATTCTTGTTTATACCCTGAAGTATCCAAGAATAAGAAGCATCAGGTTGGCAACCTTCTCTCAAGTGATTTAGGCAGTCTTGTATTGTTCTTGCAACTTTTGTTAGTTTGAGATTCTTTCAAAATTAATTTTTTAAAAAATCCTCCAAAGGCTTACTGTGGGCTTTTAAAATGAAACCCCTCTGTTCTTTGCCATAAGGGACTAATAATCTGATCACTGCCAACCATATCACCTTGCCCTTTTCCCTCATTCTCTCTGTTCCTTTCTTTATATTGCCAAACTTGGAAAAGCAGTCTACATAGGTTGATGTCCTCCCTGCTTGATCGGGAAGATTCACTTTTTAAAAAAGATTTTATTTATTTATTTGACAGAGAGGTAGAGAGCACAAGTAGGCAGAGCAGCAGGCAGAGGGGAGAGGGAGAAGCAGGCTCTCTGCTGAGCAGGGAGCCCGATGTGGAACTCGATCCCAGGACCCTGGGATCATGACCTGAGCTGAAGGCAGCCGCTTAACTGACTGAACCACCCAGGCACCCCAGTAAGATTCACTTTTAGGGCGCCTGGGTGGCTCAGTGGGTTAAAGCCTCTGCCTTCGGCTCAGGTCATGATCTCAGGGTCCTGGGATTGAGGCCTGCATCGGGCTCTCTGCTCGGCACAGATCCTGCCTCCTCCTCTCTCTCTGCCTGCCTCTCTGCCTGCCTCTCAGCCTACTTGTGATCTCTCTCTGTCAAATAAATAAATAAAATCTTAAAAAAAAAAAAAAAGATTCACTTTTAACCTTTGTTCCATGCTGGAAAGATGGACCCTCACTGTTGTACCTCCCTGCATCCTTTGGAGTTAGGACTTTAACTTGGGGTCCCCAAACTCAGTGGGTAAGAATCTCCTGAAGAACCTGCTAAAAATGACAACTCCTGGCCTCACTCATGACCCAGGGAGTGCAGTCTGGGAAGTCACGTGCAACAAATCCATTTTGGTACAAGAAGTCATCCCCAGGGGCGCCTGGGTGGCTCGGTGGGTTAAAGCCTCTGCCTTTGGCTCAGGTCATGATCTCAGGGTCCTGGGATCGAGCCCCGCGTTGGGCTCTCTGCTCAGCAGAGAGCCTGCTTCCCCCTCTCTCTCTGCCTGCCTCTTGCCTACTTGTAATCTCTCTCTCTCTCTGTCAAATAAATAAATAAAATCGTAAAAAAAGAAAGTGGTCCCCAGACCTCAGGTAAAAAACATTAGCAAGTCTAGACTCAAGCGTGAAAGAGACATTTTGATTCAGGGCATAAGAAATTGGTGTGTCCCAGCCACAAGCCTCACAGGAGAGGGGAAATGGGTTCCCATGAAAAACAGACCTAATTCACAGAAACAGGGGAGGGACTCTGGAATAGAGGCTTAGGTAAGATCTGATTTCTCTATGTTAAACTCTAAACTCTAGTAATCAGAAGCCTAATCCAAATGTATGATCTGTGCCAGGCAACTGGGCTTGCATAGCAGCAGGGGTCCCCTCACCTGGAGTTGATAAGCTAATGGGGCAGTGAAGCACAAGATTAATACGGAGCCAGATTAGATGAGGCTGTAGGAGAGGCAGTGGGAAAGAAGGAGCATGGAAATGGGGAGGGGTGTCCTTCTTGCCTGCTGTTAACTGCTGTCCACTTAGTTTCCTCCTCTGGATGCTCACCTGATCAATCGTTTGAAGAAAGTCTTTCATAGCGATTAACAAAGTCTTCCATAGAAAGCCAGCATAGGAGATGGATTGCAGACCTGCCCTGACTGAAGGGAGGAGATGGGGAAGAGACTCTCTAAAATCTTGCCTATCTCCGCAACTTCCAGGTGTGTGTACAATGGAAAAGGGAACCTAAGGGTCCTTCCAACAAGAAAAGTAGATGCTGAAAATACCACTGGCCTACTGTTAGTATAGATAGCAATATACTGCCTTCCCCCCATCACTAATCCAGTGGACAGCACTCCAGGCAGGCCCTACCAACTCATTAGAGCTGGCATTAGGAAGGAAATCTTTTCACCATCTAACTCATGAACTCCATCCCGGCTGAACTCCCTGCTCATGCCGGACGGAGGCAGCTGGCACGGCCAGCTCTCAGCCACAGTCCCAGCGGTGGGGCTGTGCTGAGGCCAGTCCTGTCCCTCACCTTGTGCAGGAGGTCCTCGAGACTGTGCGCCATGATGCCCTTCCGCACGCTCCGGTCAGCGGTGCTTACTCTGCAGGGCCGGGCCTTGGGGGCCTCCGGGCTGGACTCGGACAAGATCTGCTGGGTCACCACTGACGTGCTCACGGCCACATGCCTGGGGACAGTTTGGAGCATTAGAATGAGTGTCTGCTGCCTGCCAGCCCTTATCCCACTGCAGGCAACTGACTCCCCCACCCCTGTAGATTGATCTCATCATATTTCTCCTCCTCTACCACCACCAGGCCTGCTCTAAGGCTTTCTAGTCTTACTCAAAGGCCTTGCTAGATCAGTACATCTCAAAGTTTAGCGAACATATATGTCCTCTGGAGATCTGAGTCTGATTCAGTAGGTTTGGGCAGAGTCTGGGATTCCAACTGTCTAATAAATTTCAAAGTAGTATTGACGCTGACCATGATGAGTAGCAAGGTGATAGGGGACCCATCCCATATTCCCCCCTCCCAGTACCACTTTCCTCTCTTGGCCTCTCTCTTCCCATCTGTAAAGTGAAATGAAGTGGTGAAAGGGCCTGGGTTTTTGAGTCAGACCCAAGCCTGAATCCTGGCTTCACTACCTAATTGTCCAACTTTGGATTTTAGCTCAGGTCATGATCTCAGGGTCATGAGACTAAGCTCTGCTTTGGGCTCTGCCCTGAGTGTGGAGCCTGCTTAAGATTCTTTCTCCCTCTTGTTGCCTCCCCCCCACCCCTAGCTCAAGCACTCTGCTCTCTCTTTCTTTTCTTTTTTTTAAAGATTTGTTTTAATGTTATTTATTTATTTGACAAAGAGACAGAGAGCACAAGTACGCAGAGCCACAGGCAGAGGGAGAGGAAGAAGCAGGCTCTCCGCTGAGCAGGGGGCCCAATGTGGACTCGATTCCAGGACCCTGGGATCATGACCTGAGCCAAAGTCAGTGGCTTAACCGACTGAGCCACCCGGGCGCCCCTCCCTCTCTAATTAAAAGAGAGAGAGAGAGAGAGAGAGAGAGAGAGAGAGAGAGAAATGCAAAATCTTGGGCCCCACCCAGATTTACTAAATCAACATCTGCATTTAACAAGCTGCCCAGGTGATTTATGAGCCCATTGAGGTTTGGAAAAGTCTGCCTTACAGCTCCCAGGTAGTTCCCCTTTGCTTCCACCCTTGGCTCTCCTCACCTGGACAAGGACTTGGGGTAGAGAAGGCTGAGGGACTTCATGGCATATTCCATCCTTGTCACCTGGATAGTGTTGCACCTGGGAAGGGAGCAGAAAGCTAGTTAGGGTAGGAATACAAGGCTCCCTGTCACTCATCATTTGACACAGTGCAACCCCTCCCCCATCCAGCTAACCTCCACTGCGGTCTCTCCTCTCAACTCCCACACACACCTTTCCAGCCCTTCTCCTGTCCAGCCCCACACATACCAACTGGGACCAAGCCAGAAACTCCCTCAGGGCCCAAACTCAACCCCACTCAGCAGCAGCTGCTCCTCCCTCCCCAGGACTACTCACTCCATGTTTCTCTGACTGTGGCTCTGGTCACACTGATCAGGGATCCCTAGTTGGGGCTGAAGAGGCCCTGCCTGGTTGGGTCCTGTCCCTGGGGGCAGAGTCCACGTCATGCTGGCAGGCGGTGAGTCACACCACCCCGTCTTCTGGAGACTCTTTCCTCACCTATAGCCCAGACACCTCCCAGGCCAGCCTCACACAGGCCAGGCAGCCCAGTCCACAAAGCCTCTCCTGTGCCCTTGAATAATCCAGACCCCTTCTGAGGCTTCACACTAGCCAAAGGGATTGTCTGTGATGACAGATATTGGAGATGTTCTAGATCCTTTCTCCCCTGTACCAGAACTGCTAGCTTCATATCAGCTACTGAGCATTGAAATGTGGCTAGTACAACTGAGGAACTGGATTTTTAATTTTGTTTAATGTTAACGAATTTAAATTGAAATAGCCACTGTGGCTTATGGCTATTGGTAACCATCCTGAACACAGAGCTCTAGCTGATAGCCCTGGGCTCACCCGCCACTGTCTCTCCTTAAACCTCTCCGCCTCCGTCTTGCATGCTTCAAGCCTTTGCATTGACAGCTCCCACCACCTGCAGTGTCCTCCTCCAGCCCAGAGCTAAACATATGCAGCCTTGAAGCCCCAATTTCACTATTTTCCACTCTTTGGAAAGCCTTTTTATTGTTTAACTTATTTATTTACTTATGAGAAAAGTTTTATATGGACAACAAAGACCAGACAAGAACACTATAAACGAGGGAAGCAGAGGCTCTGGAGAGCCTTTTTAGATGGTTCACACAGTTCCCCCTTCATCTTGCCCTTCCTACTTCCAAGCCAAGCGTGCCTCAGTGTCTGTTTCTGTCTTAGCCCCACCAACCCTTGGGTGCCTCGCCCTCAGATGTTCTCTCTATTCCCCGTGCAGAGGCACAGTCCTGGGGGCTCAGGGAGTGGTCATGGAACAAGGAACCCCCTTCCCAGTTGGGTAAAATCGCTCTTTCCTTTTAACAACTAGGGGGACTTCCTAGGCCAGCATATCTGTGAACTCCCCCACTTAGGACTACCCAAGTTCACTTGTCTCAGCCTCACTCCTCACTCCCCGTGCCAAGCCCACCTCACCTGCCTTCCAGGAGCACCCCCCCCAAATCCCAAAACAAAACACTTACCTCCCCCCCTTACAGCCTCCTCCGGTAAGATAACCCCAGTAAGATACTGCCCAGCCCAGCCCCGCCCTCCCTCCATTTTATTTCCAGCTCCCAGGGAAGCCCCTCCCCTGGCTCTCAGCCCCAGCTGGGGAAAAGAGCATGGGCGAGTGAGTGTGTAGTTCTCACCCTTGGGACTTCAGGCCAGCCTAACTTCCAGAAAAGGCCCAAAAGGAGGGGAAGAGGCAAGTTTCGAAAGCTTTGGGACAGGGTATGGCTCAGGACGTGATATCAGGCACAGAGGGCACAGAAAATAGGCACATGTAGGTTGTGGTCCCAGCTCCACTCAAGTTCACTGAGTGTAGACAAACTGTCTCACTGCTGTGAGCCCCAGTTTCTCTCACCCATATAACGGCTATAATGATTCCTGTGTTAGAGGATTGAGGTGGGGATTTATGATAATAAAAGTAAAGGACTTTGCAACAAAGACAATTCATAGATGGAAGTGAATATGGGTGTTATAATATAATTAATAATAGTAGAGACTAAGGCTAGCTGAAATGTGTAGTGATTAATAGTGTAAGGTCTTACCCTTGACCCAGCAATCCTACTCTTATATATATTATCCAAGAGAAATGAAAAAAACATGTCCACACCAAAACTTTTACACAAATGTTCATAGAGTTATTCACAATAGTTAAAAGACAGAAATAAATGTTCATCAATTGATGAATGGATTTTTTAAATGTGGCATACCCATAAATGGAATATAATTTGTCAATAAAAAGAATTACATGCTACTACATGGATAAACTTTGAAAACATGCACAGTGAAAGAAGCCAGTCACAAAAGATCATATACATATTTGTATGATTCTACTTATATGAAATGTCCAGAACAGGCAAAACTATAAAGACAGAAAATAAATTAGTGGTTGCTTAGAGCTGGGGAGGAGAAGAAATGGGAAATGATTCTAATGGGAAGTGATGGGGTTTCTTTTAGGAGAGACAAAAATGTTCTAATCAATTAATCTAATCACAGTCCATTTTGGCTATGGTTGAACAACACTGAAAATATACTAAAAACCATTGACTGTTATTTATTTCTACTTTTATAAGTGATTCATAAAACTGTTTTAAAAAAAAGAGAATTCAAGGTCATCTTTTTTCAGCTCAAGGTGTTTCACACTGTGTATCATCACTTGGAAAGCTTGTTAAAATTCAGATTGCTGAGCCCCATCCCAGCGTTTCTGACTCAGTATGACTGGGGTGGAGCCTAAGAAACCATTTCTAAGCGGTTCCTAGGTGATCCTGAAGGTGTGACTGCTCAGAAACCCCACTCTGAGGGCTAGAGGACTAGCATTGGCTCTGTGATGTAACTCTTCTAAGCCTCAGTTGGATCTGACAAATAGGGATTAAAAATAGCTCCTACCCTATTGTGTTGTCATGAAGGTTGAATGAGATAATCATGAAATGTACCTGCTGCAGAATTTAGTGCATCTGGGGTGCCTGGGTGGCTCAGATGGTTGAGCATCTGCCTTCAGCTCAGGTCATGATCTCTAGTTCCTGGGATCGAGCCCCACATCGGGCTCCCAGCTCAGCGGGGAGTCTGCTTCTCCCTCTCCTTCTCCCTCTCCCCCTGCTTGTGCTCTCTCTGTCTCTCTCTCAAATGAACAAATAAAATATTTTTAAAAAAGAATTTAGTGCATTCTTGGAGCTCAATAAATCACTATAATTATTATTATTATTATTTTAAATATTAATTAATTTATTTCAGAGGAAGAGAGAGCACGTGTGTGAGCAAGTGAGTGAGCGAGGGGAAAGGCAGAGGTAGTGGGAGAGAAGCAGACTCCCTGGTGAGTGCAGAGCATGATCCCAGGAACCGGAGATCACGACCTGAACCAGAAGCAAGAGTCAGACACCCAGCCAAGCCACCCACGTGCCCCTATTATTAATATCTAAATGCCTCCCTGGAGGAGCTCCCAGCCATCATTCATTCATTCATTCATTCATTCATTCATTCATTCAACAAATATTTATTAGGCGCTTGCTATGTGCCAGCCCACACGGAGGCTGAGAAAGGAAGGAAAGAAGGGGGCAGCAGGAAAGAAGACAAGCCTTGTCCCACACTTCAAGGAGCTGACGTTCCTAGGGCAGAGGGGAACTCAGATCTTGTGCAAATATGCCAATAAACAAAAGGATTTCAGGTAATGATGTTCTAGGGAAAAAACCAAACACAGTGGTATGATAATAAATGGCTGGAGAGCTACATTGGCTTGTAGGTTCAGTTTGGGCAAGGCCTCAAAGGCAGTGAGCTCCAAGCTAAATCCTACTGCCAAGAAGCCAATCTTTTGAAGCCCTGGGGGAACATTCAAGGCAAAGGAAATATCAGTGCAAAGGATCTGGGATAGGAATGAGCAGGGTGAGGAGACAGGAACACAAGTCATTAAACTTGAAGGCAGTCCAAGAGCCAGAAGAGAAGTATAAACAAATACTTGAGAGAGGAAGTTCTGGGGAACAGGTTGGCCCCTCCTTGGACATTCACGCCTCAAACATTTATTGAACGTCTAACATGTGATTGTGCGTCAATAGATGACTCAGAAGCAGTCTGGCCCTGATGATGATCTCCCACGGCACCATGGGAAGCAGATGCAGATAAAAAAAAAAGATAACTGCAAGCTAAAGCCAAAGATCATCTGCCTTGGGGTGGAGGATGGCTCCTTGAACCTGGGGATTCTTCACAGTACTTTAGGAGAAGAGGATGGTTTTGAACCAGCTGGGATTTACTTATTCAACAAGCATTTTCTTGAGCATTAACACTATGCCAGGCACTAAGGGCTTCTGAAGACACAGATGCCTCAGTTCTTGTCCCTGTCTGGGAACCTTATGTTCTAGTAGGACAGGCAGATGTCTGAGCATGGTTCTCAAACTCTGAAGTGCCTAGAAGTTATTTGAGATACCTTGGAGTAGAGAAGGAAGGACTCTAGCTATGGCTCAAAATTGAGAAACCATAAAAGAAAAGATTATGCAGTCAACTATATTTTAAAAGTATTTTGGGGGCACCTGGGTGGCTCAGTTGGTTAAGCATCTGACTCTTGATCTCAGCTCAGGTCTTGATCTCAGGGTTGTGAGTTCAAGCCCCACATTGGGCTCCACAGTGGGCATGGAGCCTACTTAAAAAAAAAAGTATTCTGTATGTTCAACTTGTCATACCTGAGCAGAGTCAAATGACATACAAAAAGAAAGCTATATTGCAACTAAATTGGCAAGATGCTTATCTCCTCTCTCTCCTTCTCCAGCTTTTTCCCTCCCTCCCTCCCTCTCTCTCTCTGTCTCTCTTTCTGCGTGTATTTCTATCTCTGTCTCTCTCTCTCCCTCTTTCTCATTCTCTTCTCCCTCCTCTATACATAAACTAAGATTAACAACATGATAGAAAGTTGGGGAAAGGATATGAACATAGTTAAGGGAAATGAAATACAAGTGATCCTTAAACATATGAAAAGACATTTAATCCCACATACAGAAATTTTAAAAAAATAGAAATATAACACAAAACTATGCAGAGATGTGGTTCTTCACCCATCAGACTAGCAAATGTTGGCAAAGCAGTGGGAAAGCAAGGAGTCAGAGACACCCACACATTGTTGGTAAGAATGTAATTGATCTAACATCTGTGGAAGGCAATGTGTCCAGATCTATGAAAATTACAGACACCATATATTCTTTGACCCAGCAATACCATTTCTGGGATTCCAGACTATAGATCTACATGTCTATGAATAAAATGACATATATACAAAGTTATTAACTGAAGCTATGTTTGTAATAGCAAAATATTGGAAATGATCCAAATGTCCTACAAGAGAGACAGGTTAAATAAATTATCTTATATTCATACAATGGAATAACCCTAAGAAGCAAGAAAAGAGAAAAAATGAAGATGTTCTTTATGTTCTGATCTAGGGAAAATCTTCAAGACACATTGTTACATGGAAACAAAAAGCAAGGTCTTTAATAGTGTGTATAATACAGTCCCCTCTATATTTAAGAAAGGGTAAAATAAGAATATAACTTTACATTTGCTTGTATGTGCTTAAAGAAACTCTGGAAATACATACAATTACATTAAATAAACCCACAAAGTGTTTCCTTGGTTGGATGGAATTGGGTGGACGGGATTGAGACCTGGGAAGATGGGGAGCAGAGTTGAGAGGAGTGTTCACTGCATATATATTTTTTAAGTTGGAGAATTTTTTTTTAAAGATTTTATTTATTTATTTGACACAGAGAGAGAGATTACAAGTAGGCAGAGAGGCAGGCAGAGAGACAGGGAGAGGAGGAAGCAGGCTCCCTGCTGAGCAGAGAGCCCGATGCGGGCCTCGATCCCAGGACGCTGAGATCATGACCTGAGCCGAAAGCAGAGGCTTTAACCCACTGAGCCACCCAGGCGCCCAAGAATTTTGTTTTGATACAATTTGCTTTTCCTGTAATCTTATATAATTTATTTTGTACACCCAAAAACTTCATCCTGAGAAGGGTTCTCCAGGCTGCCAAAGATGTCCATGGCACAAAAGCAGTTACAAAACACTGCTCTAGGGGGGCCTGGCTGGCTCAGTCAGTATAGTATCCAACTCTTGATTTTGGGGTTGTGAGTTCAAGTCCCACGTTGGGCACAGAGCCTACTTAAAAAAACAAAAACAAATAACTGCTGTTAGTGATCACACCTTTCCATTATTGCCCTTCCCTTGTCACCGTTTTCATTTTAAAATAACAGCTTTGGGGCACCTGGATGGCTCAGTCAGTTAGGCGTCTGCCTTTGGCTCAGGTCATAATCCTGGAGTTCTGGGATCGAGCCCCGAGTCGGGTTCCCTGCTCAGTGGAAAGCCTGCTTCTCCCTCTGCCCCCCATCCAGCTCATGCCTGCTCCCTCTCTTTCTCTCAAATAAAGAAATAAAATATTTTTAAAAATAAAATAACAGCTTTATTGAGATATAATTCCCAAACAATTAAGTTTACCCTTTTAAGATGTACAATTCAGTGACTTTTAGTATATTCACAAAATTGTCCAGTGATCATTACTATATAATTATAGAATATTTTTATTACCCTCAAAAAGAAACTGTATACCTATTACAATTACTTCCTATTTTTTTCTGTCAGCCACTACTCTACTTTTGGTCCTTATGGCTTGGTATATTCCAGATAGTTCATGTAAATATTTATATTTATATATAATAATATATATTTATATTTCATATAAATGGAATCATAGTCCTTTATGAGTAGCTTTTCACTTAGCATAATATCACCCATGCAGTAGTATGTATCTTTCTTCATTGCCATATAATATTCCATTTATGGAGCTGCCACATTTTTTTATCCATTCATCAGTTGATGAATATAAGTTGTTTCCACTTTTTGACTATTATAAGTAATGCTGCTATGAACATTTGTTTACAAATTTTTTAAAAGACTTTATTCATTTATTTGTCAGAGAGGGAGAGAGCACAAGCAGGGGGAGCAGCAAGCAGAAGGAGAAGCAGGCTCCCCACTAAGCAGGGAGCCCAGTGCAGGGCTTGATCTCAGGCCCCTGGGATCATGACCTGAGCTGAAGGCAGATACTTAACTAACTGAGCCACCCAGGTGTCCCTGTGTACAAGGTTTTGTGTGGATATATATTGTCACTTCCCTGGGTATATATCTAGGAATGGAATTGCTGGGCCATATTAGTAACTCTAATTTTTTAGGTACTGCCAAACTAGTTTTCCAAAGTAGCTGTACCAGTTTACATTCCTACCAGCAATATTTGAGGGTTCCATTTCCTCCATATCCATGGCAACACTTGTTATTGTCTGTCTTTTTTATTTTAGCCATCCTACTGGGTGTGAAGTGGTATCTCGTAGACATTTTGAAATGCATTTCCCTAATGGCTAACAGTGCCGAATGTATTTTCATGTTCTCATTGTGCATAAATTTATTATATTGTTTGATTTCTAAACCACATAAATGCATTACCTAGTCAACATTTTAGATTAAAAATAGTCTCAGGCCCAATTCTGAAGAATGATTTATTTGGGTAGGGGTAAGGCACAGAAATATATGGGGTTTATATTTTATTTTTTATTTTATTTTTTAAAGTTTTTTCTTTATTTGACAGAGGGAGAGAGAGAGAGAGAGAGAGAGAGAGAGAGAGAGAGAGAGAGACCACAAGTAGGGGGAGCAACAGCAGAGGGAGAGGGAGAAGCAGACTTTCTGTGGAGCAGGGAGCCTGACACAGGGCTCAATCCCAGGACCCTGGGATCATGACCTGAGCCCTGAGAGGAAGGCAAAATGCTCAACCAATTGAGCCACCCAGGCACCCCTATGTGGGTTTTTATTTTAGACAGAGAGAGAGAGCACGCACAAGTGAGGGGAAGGCCAGAAGGAGAGAGAATCCTAGAGCAGACTCCCCACTGAGTGTGCAGCCTCACTGAGAATGCAGAGAGGTGAGAGCCTGGACTACCATAGCCACTGGGTGTTCACCGGCAGATGCACACGGACATCTGCAACAAGCCCTCTCAGATTTGTTTTCTGCCTTTAGAGATGTTGTGTCCCTTACCCACCATCTCTCAGGACATACATCGGTCATTAGTCAAGTTACTGGGACAGTACAGAGGTTTTGGGGGTTTAGTTTGGTTTTTTGGCCTTCCAGCTAAAATGAAATTTTCAGTTCATTTCTGAAAAATAAATTGGTCAATAAATTTATATGGTTCTGCTTCTGCTTTACACAAAGCTTCCTATTCAACCTGATACCTTCCAAGCTGCATTTTCTTTTCCGCTGTCAGTACTTGCAGTGGCTGCTGTTGGGCTTCTCTCTGTTTTGCTATAGATTTGAGCAAGTTCCGAGCACAAATGGCCATCACCTTCTCATTTTTTACTTCTTTTGCAAGTTGGCCAACAAGCTCAAGTAAACCACCAACTATTTTCTGAAACTGGCCAATTTTGTCCACAGAGTCCTTATGCTCTTCCTGGAGCTTTGTGGTCTGCTGCGTAGCTCAGGGTCCAACACCTGCAGCTTGTCCAGCTCATCAGAAGTGCAGCCCTGCTTCACCCAGGATGTCCTTGGCCACAGCTGCCAACCCCAGCAGGGAAGCCTGCCACAGGGGCTGATTCCGGCAGCAGCTTCTCTCCTGGGTCAGCTGCATCTTACCTTGCCCACCGGCCTCGGCTGCTGCCACCGAAATATATGCTTTTAATAAGAATACCAGGTGATTAAAAAAAAAACAACCCTGGGTGATTCTATCACAGATGGTTTTTTTTTAAGATTTTATTTATTTGACAGAGAGAGAGAACACAAGTGTTGGGGGTGGGAGAGGGAGAAGCAGGCTCCCCACTGAGCAGGGAGCCCAATGTGGGGTTCAGTCCCAGGGAACCCAGTGTGGGGTTCGATCCCAGGACCCTGGGGTCATGACCTGAGCCAAAGGCAGATGCATTTTTTAAAAGATTTATTTATGTATTTATTTGATAGAGAGAGAGAGAACAAGCAGGGGAAGGGATAGGTAGAAGCAGACTCCCTGCTGAACAGGGAGCCCGATGTGGGGCTCGATCCCAGGACCCTGAGATCATGACCTGAGCCAAAGGCAGACACTTAACTGACTGAGCCACCCAGGCGTCCCCAAAGGTGGATGCTTAATGACTGAGCCACCCAGGTGCCCCAGTCACAAATGGTCTTAAACCAGGCTTAACAAACACTGCAGCTTACTGAGCAAGAGCCCTGGGAGCTGATGTTGGAGAGGTGATTTTTGCTGTAGTAGTAAGACAGATTCTGAAGAGTCAGCAGAATTTCTTTTTTTTTTAAAGATTTTATTTATTTATTTGACAGAGAGAGAGAGAGAGAGAGATTACAAGTAGGCAGAGAGGCAGGCAGAGAGAGGGGGAAGCAGGCTCCCTGCTGAGCAGGGAGCCCGATGCGGGCCTTTATCCCAGGACCCTGAGATCATGACCTGAGCCGAAGGCAGAGGCTTTAACCCACTGAGCCACCCAGGCGCCCAGAGTCAGCAGAATTTCTAAAAGCTGTTCTAGAGAGTGTAGGGGCAGGAGACAGACACAGGCTTACTTTACTTCACTGTGCTTTGCTTTATTGTGCTTCACTTTATTGAGCTCCACAGATATTGCATTTCTCATAAATTGAATCCTGGTGGCATCCCTACATTGAGCAAGTCTACCAGCACCATTTTTCCAGCAGCTTGCTCATTTCATGTCTCTGTGTCACATTTTGGTAATTCTTGCAATATTTCAAATTTTTTCATCACTATTTTATCTATTATGGTGATCTGTGATAAGTGATCTTTGATGTTACTATTGTAATTGCTTGGTGGCACCATGAGACATGCCTACATAAGACAGAGAACGTCATTGACAAACGTGTGTGTTGTGACTGCCCACCAATTTGCCCACCAATCTCTCTCCCCATTTCTCTCCTTCTCCTCAGGCCTCCACATTTCCTAAGACACAACAGTATTAAAATTAGGCCAATTAATAATCCCACAATGGCCTCTAAGTGTTCAAGTGAAAGGAAGAACTGCAAGTCTCCCACTTTAAATCAAAAGCTAAAAATGATTCAGCTAAGTGAGGAAGGTGTGTTGAAAGTTGAAACAGGCCGAAAGCGAGGCCTCTTGCACCAAACAGCCAAATTCTGGTTGCAAAGGAAAAGTTCTCGGAGGAAAGTAAGAGTGCTACTTCAGTGAATACATGAATAGGAAAGTGAAAGTCTTTTTTTTAAAGATTTTATTTATTTATTTGACACAGATAGAGATCACAAGTAGGCGGAGAGACAGGAAGAGAGAGAGGAGGAAGCAGGCTCCCTGCTGAGCAGGGAGCCCGATGTGGGCCTCGATTCCAGGACCCTGAGATCATGACCTGAGCCGAAGGCAGAGGCTTTAACTCACCGAGCTACCCAGGTGCCCCAGAAAGTGAAACAGTCTTATTGCTGGTATAGGGAAAGTTCTAGTTGTCTGGATAAAAGAACAGACCAGCCACAACATTCCCTTAAGCCAAAGCCTAATCAAGAGCAAGACCCTAACTCTCTTCAGTTCTGTGAAGGCTGAGAGAGGTGAGCAAGCTGCAGAAGAGAAGTGTGAAGCTGGCAGAGGTGGTTCATGAGGGTGAAGAAATCTCTATAACATCAAAGTGCAGGATAAAGCAGCAAGTAGAATCTGCAGTAAGTTATCCAGATCTAGCTAAGATCATTAACGAACATGGCTACATAAACAACAGATTTTCCGCATAGATTTAACAGCCTTCTACTGGAAGAAGATACCATCTAGGACTTTCAGAGCTAGAGAAAAGTCAGTGCCTGACTTCAAAGCTTCAAAGGACAAGCTGACTTCTCTTGTTAGGGACTAATGCAGCTGGTGACTTAAAGTTGAAGCCAGTGAGCTTTTGCCATTCCAAAAGTCCCAGGGCCTTTAAAAGTTATACTAAATCTACTCTGACTATGCTCTATACATGGAACAGTAAATCCTGGATGATAGCATGTCTGTTTATAATATGGTTTACTGAATATTTTAAGCCCACTGTTGAGAACTACTGCTTAAAAAAAGATTCCTTTCAAAATGTTACTGCTCGTTGACAATGTACCTGGTCACCCAAGAGCTCTGTTAGAGATGTATAATGAGATTAAAGTTGTTTTCATGCCTGCTAACACAGCATTCATTCTGCAGCTCTTGGATCAAATGGTGATTTCAACTTTCAAGTCTTATTTAAGAAATACAACTTTCTTTTCTTTTTTTTTAAATTTATTTGACAGAGGGAGAGGGAGAGAGAGAGAGAGAGAGAGAGAGAGAGAGAGAGAGAGAGAGAGAGAGATCACAAGTAGGCTGAGAGGCAGGCAGAGAGAGAGGAGGAAGCAGGCTCCTTGCCAAGCAGGGAGCCCGATGCAGGCCTCGATCCCAGGACCCTGAGATCATGACCTGAGCTGAAAGCAGAGGCTTTAAGCCACTGAGCCACCCAGGCGCCCTTTCTTTTTTTAAAAAATATTTTATTTATTTATTTGAGAAAGAGAACGTGCATAAGTGGGGGGAGGGGAAGAAGGAGAGGGAGAAGCAGACTCCACGCTGAGTAGGGCGCCCAATGTAGGGCTCGATCCCTGTACTCCAGATCATAACCTGAGCCTAAGGCAGATGCTTAACTGACTGAGCCACCCAGGTGCCCCATAATTTTCTTTTTTCTTTCATAGCCTTGACATTTTTATTTTTAAATGGGCTCCACACTGAGACTGGAGCCCACGACGGGGCTTGAACTCACCACCCTGAGATCAAGCTCTGAGTGGCTAACAAGAATCAGACACTCAGCCGACTGAGCCACCCAGGTACCCCCATAGCCTTGACATTTTTAAAAAATACAGTCTAGTTATCTTATAGAATGTCCTTCAATTTATCTATCATTGCTTCATGATTAGATTCAGGACGAGTATTTTTGGCAGAAATATCACAGAAGTGATCCTATGTCCTCAATGTAACAGAAGACAGGAGATGTCAGTTTGTCTCATTACTGATCATAAACTTTGATTACTTCGTGAAGGGGGTGCACCCCAGGTTT
Source organism: Ailurus styani (assembly GCA_002007465.1). NCBI lineage: Eukaryota > Metazoa > Chordata > Mammalia > Carnivora > Ailuridae > Ailurus > Ailurus styani. The sequence continues at coordinate 1,343,782 of LNAC01000267.1, forward strand.
TTCCACTGTAAAGTTACTACTTTCTCTTTGCAATGATTAAGTAATCCATGGGGAGATATTTTGAGACTCTGTCAATCAGGTGTCCTATCACTTCCCCATCCGTGAAGTGGGGACATTGGTGTCTTAAACTCATATTAGAGTTTAAGAAGGTAAAAGTGCTCAACAGTCTAAATGATATGGTCCTAGGCAGAGGGCAAAAAGATGCTCTCCGCGGGGACTAACTTCTCGGGCGCTCCACAGGGGCAGAGACAAGCCGGGGCGGAGCCGCGAGAGCGTGCGCGTGCGCGTGCGCGAGGGCGTGACCACAGAGTCGGTCCTCCGGAGACAGAGAGGCCGGAAGTTGTTCTCAGAACCGCGGGGCAGTTAGGGTAGCAGGCTGAGGCGGCGCTAACGGGGTGTGCAGGCAGCTCGGCCCGGTAGTCCTGTTGGTGGGTCGGTGTGAGGGGTTCTGGGGGTCTGGTCGGGGATAATGGCATCTCGGGTAGGCCCGCGAGCGGCCGGTACCGACGGCAGCGACTTTCAGCACCGGGAGCGCGTCGCCATGCACTACCAGATGAGGTATGAAGTGAGGCGAGGAGCACGGAGGCCTTCTCCCCAGCCAGAGCCCCGAGGGTCTGGAAAGCGACACCTGCCGGGCCTTAGGGTCTTACCCACCCCAGCCGGCCCTCGCGCAGCTCCTCCCGTGAGGGCCCAGGGCCTGTCCCCAATTTCGGGAAGCCCCTTCGCTCCCATAAGCACCACGCCGTGATCCGCCCTGTGCCTTGCAAGCGTCCAGTCCCTGCCTCCTGGGCTCCGGAGTCTTGAGCGATGCTGTCCTCGCTGTGACCTCGGAAACCCAATTTTTAATTGAAACCCATTTTCCTCCTCTGTGAAGGGAAAAGCAATCCATTATTTAGGCTTTGGTGAAGAATTCGTGAGCTAGTAATTCGTGTAAGGAGTCTGCCCAATACACGGTAGCTGTTGTATTTCGGGCCATTTTGGGGAATGTGGACGATAAAGTCCATCCTTTCCTCGCCTACAGTGAATTTTAGGAACACTCCCATGTAAGGGGCTTTTCCACGTTCGTTTATTCGTTCAACAAGTATTTATTGAGTTTCTACCCATCGGGCAATGTGCTAGGCACTGAGGATATAATAGTAAGTAAAACAGATCTGGTCTTTGTGTGCATGTTATACCTTCAGTAAAAAAAAAGTTTCTTTAAAAAAGACAAACTGGTCCCAGTCTTCATGGATCATGAAGTCTACAGGTGACTGACTTCCCCCCCCCCTACCTTTCTACGTTTTCTATAATGAATATTTTTAAAATAAAATTTTTGAAAAACAGATTTTTCTTTCCTTAAATCCATCAAACTCTCCAAGATTGTTTTTCACATCTTTCCAGAGTTTTGAAGAATGAGAAGCTCTTTGGACCTTCATTTCATTCTCATCCTTAGACCCCCGACTAAGAGGGTATCACAACCCAAGCAAGTGTTTTGATGACTGTCCAGAGCAGAAACTGACCTCAGGGGTGTGAGAAGAATACATTTAGGACCTGAACGAATTAGAATAATAAGAGAAATATGTGTGCTTGCTCAGGCTATAAAATCTACTCTAGCTAGGGAATTATGGGCAGCCAACTCAGGCTGATTTCGTTGCTGCCAATATCTCCTTCCTCTAGGCTATATTCTTATGGTGCAAAGTCATCTCTCTGAACACAGCTCTGAGTTACTCTTTTGCCTTTAATCTGACTTACCCTTTGCAACTTCATATCCTGCTTTTCCCCTTCCCACTGCAAAGTATTCCTGCCACACCACCTGCTTTCCTGGAACACAATGCTTATGTCTTTTTGACTGCATGCTATTACCTCTGATTGGAATCCCCACTCCAGCCACCCTTCAGAGCCTATTTCTAATCACTGCCCTCTAGATAGCCTTCTCAGACATCCCATCCTAAGCTGAACTGATTACTCCTTCCTGTGATCTCATATATCTGGCAACATTTTACTAGAGCTCTTACAGTTCATTTTCTAATTTTTTTCCAAAACTTTTTAAGTAGACACACACCTGGTGTGGAGCCCAATGTGGGGCTTAAACTCACAACCCTGAGATCAAGACCTGAACTGAGATCAAGAGTCGGATGCTTAACTGACTGAGCCACTCAGACACCCTTTATTTTTTCTTTTGTTCCTTGTCCCTGAGCATCCAGGCAGAGACTGTATCTTACTCATGTTTGTATCCCAGTGTCCAGTATAGTTGCTTGGCATATAGTTGGTGGTCAGAAAATTTTGAATGAAAGGTACTTCTTCCTCTGCTCTGCCCCACAGTGTGACCCTCAAGTATGAAATCAAGAAGCTGATCTACGTGCATCTGGTCATATGGCTGCTGCTGGTTGCCAAGATGAGCGTGGGACACCTGAGGCTATTGTCACATGATCAGGTGGCCATGCCCTATCAGTGGGAATACCCGTATTTGCTGAGCATTGTGCCCTCTCTCTTGGGCCTCCTCTCCTTCCCTCGCAACAACATTAGCTACCTGGTGCTCTCCATGATCAGCATGGGGCTCTTTTCCATAGCTCCCCTCATTTATGGCAGCATGGAGATGTTCCCCGCTGCACAGCAACTCTACCGCCATGGAAAGGCTTACCGCTTCCTCTTTGGTTTTTCTGCTGTCTCTGTCATGTACCTGGTGTTGGTGCTGGCAGTTCAAGTGCATGCCTGGCAGTTATACTACAGCAAGAAGCTCCTAGACTCTTGGTTCACCAGCACACAGGAGAAGAAGCGTAAATGAAGCCTGCCTAATGGACTGTTCTGTGGGATGAAGCCTGTGCCTTCCATTGAGCCAAGTGAGAAGGTAGAGGAGCTGTTCTGAAATCGTTGGTGATTTGGGCAGCTAGCGCAAACTAGGTGCACGTTCTGGAAAGCCCCTCCTGTTGCCATCAGCTGAGGTGGCAAAACTGTATTTAATTTATTCCTGGTTGGCTGGAACTGGGTGATCAACAACTATAAAGCCTACTTCAGCTGGTTGAAGTTGAGGCCCTTCAGGGTTTTTCTTTAAGATAGAGCCTCATCCTTGCCTCTGCTTGGTCATTCTGTCTGCTTCCATCCATTACTCCTTAGCCATCAAGACTGAAAGAGATAGGGAACAAATCAAATTCTACTTCAATCTGTAGGTGGTGGGGCAGGAAACATTTGGGAGGCGCCCCCTGCAGGCTGTGGTCTCTACTGCAAAGCATTTTAATGAAAAAGAACTTCAATAAAGTTACAACTGCCTTGTCCACCCTGTGGCTTGTGTTGGAATTTGATAAATTGTGAAAGGTTTGTTGCTTGAGTGGCTGTAGACACAAGGAGGTAGGTATAAGTTTCCTAAGGAACCTGAAGTAGCAGTAGAGAAGTGAACTGGAGGTAGGGAAACTAAGTCATATTATCATTCAGTGTTAACAAATTACCATTTATGTATCTAATAATATGGTATCCAAAAGAATTTTAAAGTATCCCTGCCTGTAATCTGGGAGAAACATGGTATACATGTGAAACAACTAATAAACTGAGTATCAAATAATGTGGAGCAGATAAGTTAAAAATGGAAGTGGAAAAGAGATATGAGAACTAAAGGCCGTTTTCACACCTAAAAGTCTGACACAGTAAATACTTACTGCAGGAAAGTTGCATGTCCCTTTGTTCTTGTCCGCTTGACTTTATTGTCTCTGGATGATGTCTAGATCTCTAATTGCAGACCTCTGCCCTCTCCAGAGTTCTAGTCATATATATATTTTTTTTACTCCTTGTATTCAATAAACATTAGGTATACACTCAGTCATTCTTAGATACTGGCAGTACTTAACACTGCAAAACCTCTTCCTCTGCATGTCCTGACTACCCTCTCAAACTCTGTGTGTCTGAAACTTAACTCCTTGTCTTCTACCTCATACCCATACCTCTTCCTGCATCCCTGTTTGCAAGTGAGTATACGGAGGCACAGTTCTAGATCTGTGAGATACAAATAGAATTGGGATGCAAATAGCACAAATCTCTACTATGTGCTATTGTTTTTTGGACAACCAAAATACTTTAATCTCTCAGATGTTTCCGAGGTGTGATTTCAGTGTATCAGTCTTACATTATCTCCTAATACTCTCACAGGCTCTCAGTCAGTAGAACCTCATGAATCCCCATTTCACTTTCATTTTTTCCCAGTTTGCTGAAAAATTCCCGTTTTAGACCTTTATATGCCTTCATTACTTATCCTTCAAGATTCAGCTTATATGGTAATTCGGGAGCCTTCTGGTTGGTTCAATTCAAGGAATAAGTTATTTCTTTGAATCCGCATGGCATTTTTATTTTACCTCTTATTGACAGAATTATTTGTTTACGTGTCTTTTCCTTACCCCTTGCTCAGTACCTGAACATAGTGTGCACTCTATTGAATGAAGCATCTTGTACTACTGTAGACTGAAGACAGGATGTATTGCACAGAGGAAAGAATTAGACTGAGGCAAGGGTAGAATTTGGAGAGCAAAGGAAAGCAGATGGAAATGTGTGAGTAATGGAATTATGTGCACCAGGCACAGATTGCTAATTTTTGAAGAATTGGGACCCAAATAAAAAAAAGTTTTTAAACTTTCCTTTGATTATTGGAATGATACCTCACAGTCTTAGAGTGCTTTCGAAGACCAATTATGGAAATTACTGTCAGTGCAAAAAAAAGCCATTTGGTTTATTTTCATTTTCTGCTTGTTGGGTTATTGAGATTCTGCTTTTCCAATCATTTTTCCCCCCCTGCTTCATGGTTGTAGTGTTCCCTGAAGCAAACAAGATCCCCTTTGAAAGAAATCTTGATTTAGTGGGAAGAGCACTGTATTTGGACTGTGGAAGATGGGTTTGAGTACCAGAACACCTAATCATATGGCTAAAATCAACCCTGCCTATTTCACAGGATTGTTTTGAGGATCAAATAAGGCAAGGTATTATGAAGGTGCTTTGTGAATTATGTAACACTATATAAATGTGAGGAATGGTTATTTCCTCATGTTTACAGATCTAGAGTATAGGCATTGGAGGGACCCTTAAGAGAGCATCTAGTCTATGAGAAAGGCAGCGTGGCATGAATACAGCTTCTGATATTAGACTGACTTAGATTGGAATTCTCCCTTTTGCCTTGAGCAAGATACTTGAGTCTCTGGTTTTGATCTGGCACAGGGGGATCATAGTAGCTACTGAAATTGTGAGAATTTAATAACATATGATTAGTCAAGTACGTAGCAGGTGCTTAGTAATTACCAAAATCTCTTCCCTTGATGAGCATTGTTAACTTTCCCCTTTCAGACTGGGAGCCCCTATCTCTTCTCTTAACCATAATCTCTTGCCTTGGGATTCTGGAGGTTGATCTCTTCTGGAAGAGCAGAAGTAAGGAAAGAACACTTGTCCACTCTTGGTTTACATTGGTCTAATGGGTTGGCCCTTCCTGCCTAAGGTGCCCTACCAGTTGGCCTAGTTGCCCCAAGAGACTTTAGGAATCAGCCATTACATAAAGAGCCTGGAGATTCTGCTGCATGGTCTGACCAGAGTCCATGCAAAGGTAAGGCTCAAGAAAAACAGCTATCCGAGGCCCCCACAGTATACTCTCTATCTGAGCATGCGCAGGGGCCTGCCACGACTTCCTGGCTCCTGGGTTGGTCCCCAAGTAAAGGTTATTAGAGCATGAAGTCTGCGTTAGCTCAGACACAAACTACAGGTAAGACAGGCTTCAGCCATCTTCTAAGAAGACAGGGCCTCTGTGCTGCGGTTGGCTTTTACTCCAGTTGGCTGCCTCGAATTCCAGCCACAGTTACTCCTCCCTTGTTGACTCTTGCCAAACAATTCCTACCAGTCTGGAAGTCTGAACCTCACTGTCATAAGACCTACTTTCCCTTTGTTCTTTCCAACTATTCCAAATTCTTCCTTCATATTGTTAACCCTACCAAATACATTGCACTGCTAAATCTAGTAATTCTGTGGACTCTAGAACCCACAAATACCCTGACTTCTCACAGATCTCCCCAAGCAGTATGTTCTGGCAGAAAGAGCCAGAAAGACATGGTGGTGAGTCCCAGATCTCCATTTTTGTGTTTGGACAAGTTACTTAATATTCCCAGTGTTTTCCAGTCTATAAAATGGTTTAAAAAGACCTTAAGGGTTGTAGTACTAATAAAATGAGATAATGTGGGCAAAGCATAGGGTCTCAAGTCCGATAGTAAGAGTTTAACAAATCTTGAACTGATTCCCTACTCTTTCCCAGATGTGCCTGAATTCGCCTGCAGTGATTTTAACCCTAAATCTTTTTTGGGCCCACAATCAATAAGCAAACCAGCAAGACAATAAATAAAACACAGACCTTTTCTCTCTTCTTTCCCCCTTTCTTCCTCGCCTTAATTCCTTTTCCTTTCCTATGCTCTCATTTTCTTCCCTTCCTATTCTTTTTTTCTTTTCTATGCGTGAATGTGGGTCCTTTTATTTCTTTTCTGCTTTTCCTACCATACCTTAGCCAGGGTCAGGGAGCAATTAAGGAAATATTTTCACTGTGACAGATTAGAAAATACAAGAGGTTGGGGTGCCTGGGTGGCTCAGCGGGTTAAGCCTCTGCTTTTGGCTTGGGTCATGATCTCAGGGTCCTGGGATCAAGCCCAGCATCAGGCTTTCCGCTCAGCGGAGGGCCTGCTTCCCCCTCTCTCTGCCTGCCTTTCTGCCTACTTGTGATCTCTCTCTCTGTGTCAAATAAAGTAAATAAAAATCTTTTAAAAAGAAAAAAAAATACGAGGTCAAGAAAGAAATATTCTAGGGATGCCTGGGTGGCTCAGTTGGTTAAGCATCTGCCTTCGGCTTGGGTCATGATTCCTGGGTCCTGGGATCGAGCCCCATGTCTGGCTCCCTGCTCAGTGGGGAGCCTGCTTCTCCCTCTCCCTCTGCCCCTTCTGGTTTTGATCTGGCACAGTGCTCTCTCTCGCTCTGCTCTCTCTCTGCTCTCTCTCTCAAATGGATGAAATCTTAAGAGAGAGAGAGAGAGGGAAGTATTCTAGAATGGAACCAAATTTCTCTCTTCATGCCCTCAGCATTGGAAAATGCATTATTTATGTAGATCTAAAACACTGTAGGTTAGGTAGAAATTGAGGGGAAAGACTCCCTAACCTATCCTTAGTATGGCCAGACCACCCTTTTCTTCCTTTACATCTTACTGATCTGTTTTCGCAGTGATGGGGTTCAAGACCAGAAACCAGAACTATGCCAGGCAAACCCTTCTGGATTCCCAGGAGCAGAAGGAGATGAGGCAGTGGGAAGAGAAAACATAGGCTGGTAGGAAGAGGAATGAGCTATGAGAGATGGCAAATTGGAGCTCCCTGAGCTACAGACCTTGACAGAATCACTCTTCTTTCTCCTTCCTTATTTCTCTCTTACAAAATGAAAAGAATAATTCTCACTTACCTGTCTCATGAGATGATTAGGTGGATCAAATGTGAAAGTGCTTATAAAATGTGAAGCAGATAAACTGCTTAAATAAAACATCATTATTTACAGTTATTCAGTTACAAAACCACCTATTTCTTGACATCTCCTGCTAAGCATTAGAGAAGGTAAAGAATAGGAAAGGGTCCTTATCTTCTACGGAACTCAAAAGCCAGAGGGTATTTTTAGGATAATGGGTTGGATGGGTCTTCAGACAGTGGACCTGAAGACTCAGGGCCAAGAATTGGCTGCAAGGAGGCTGGGGTCAGGCTGCTGGAAGGTGCGGAAGGACAATAACAATAACCAGATGACTTAACCCCGTCAGTGTGCCCCAAACTTGCTTCCTATGTGTGTCACCAAGGTAAGGACTGAAGCAGCTCAAATGCTCCATGAGCAGGAGGAAGCTGTGGGATGATGGGGAGAGTCCCCACAAAGCCTGGAGCCCCGTCAGCATCGGAAACCACAGGAAACGAGGTCAGTGCGTGGGGCCGGCTCCCTCGGCTCCACGGCTCAGCTATGTGCTCTGGGGCTTCCTGAGCAGACTGTACTGATTAGAGGATCCTTGAAGCCGGAGACCCCTTTGCCCAGAAGAGCTGGGTGGAGAGAGAATGCTGGGCTATTTAGTCTTGAGGGTCAGCCAGGTGGGGAGTAGGATATGTATGGGGGCATGTGAGGTTTACGTGCAACCTACAGTGCCTTTTTGGTGTTCTGCTCAACTCTAAATGGTGCCTCCGTCACCTCTGTCTCCAGACCCCATTACAGAATATTGCTTAATAGTTCGGTTGATTCTCTAAGTGAGGGGATGAAACACATCTCCAAGGAAGCTCCAAGTCCAAGAGCGTTAGTGGGCGGGTCTGATCTGCCGGGTGTTGCAGGAGTAGGAGGGGTTAAGCAGTGGGGACAGCCCTCCAACCCCCTAACCCTGTGCTGGCCTCTTTCCTGTTATTTCTCTGCCAGAGCAGGAGCCCCTTACCCTTCAGGTGGGAGAAGTAGGGTTTTGGCGGGGAGGGGCGGCAACCGTCCTTCTGTCCCTCCGCTAGGAGGAGAAGGAATGCGGCCTGGCTGGCTGGTTTGGATCTAGGATCCAGGAGGAGCTTTGGGACAGGGCGGGGCAGGGGCAGGCGGCAGCGAAGGCTCCTGCTCACTGCGCTCCCTGGGGCTACGCAGCAAGGGCTTGCTGCCCACCTTCAGTCTGTGCAGCCATGGTCTGAGCGCTCTGACCCCACGGAAGCCCATGGGGAGCCCCAGATTGGCAGGTCCGCTCCTGCTTCCCCTCCTGCTGCTCACTGGCCTCTCTGCTTCCGCCGGGATTGGCTGCCCCTACCTGCACCGCTGGAGCACCCACTGTCTGCTGGCCTCCCACTTGGTAAGGTAATGCTGCCGCTGCCCACTAGGGACATTTTCCTGCCACAGGCTAGTAAGGCTCCCCACTCTTCTGCCCTTCCTCTCATGTCTCCCAAGTCCCTGTGCCCTGGTAGCAGCCCCAGTGTGTCCTCTATGTGGTCTTGAAGGGGTAGCCAAGGTTCTGGAGTGCTGAGGGCCTGGGCAGGGTCGAGCTGGGAAGACGAGGCAGAGTGCATGGGCTATTGGGATGTGGCCTTGGAATTAGGTGATTTGAGGCAAAGACCCCAGGGAGAATGCCCCCCTACCACAGGAACCCCTACAATAATTCTTCTCTTCTTTCTTGCCCCTACTGGGCACTGTGCCTCCAGGAAGACACTCTCACTGGTGAGTCTCATTCCCTGCCCTGCTTCTCCTCTGTGTCCCTTTTGTTCCAGATCCCTAGCGAGTTTTCCATTCACATTTTTGGCTCCCAACTTGGGAAGTAGCATATCAAGGAAAAAACACAGGGTTTAGACTCAGGACAAGCCTGGATTTGCATGGCAATTCCACCACATACTCCACATGTGGCTGCAGGCAGTGCCCTTAGCCCCTCTGACTCCCTGTTTCCGAGGGGCGGAGCAGGGTCCTAGAAATGACTGTAGGATGAAAGCTGCTGCCCCTAAGCTGTGGGGACGATTAAAGGAGAGACACAGGAGAACCCCTAGGCACTCGCCCTTAACTGTTCCCTAACTCTTGTCAGTACCACAACAACGATCTTCCATATCTAATGGTACGTTCTGGTTTACAAATCATTTTCTCACACGTCATCTCACTTGGTCTTCACAACTGTCCTACTTTATGAACGAGGAAGCTGAGGCTTAGAGAAGTCCATAACTTGCCCAAAGCCACACATCTCAGCCTCCAGTCCACCTTGTCTGAGGCAGGAGGGGTCTCCTTGGACCCTACCATTTGATTTACTTTTCATCTTTCCCAGGAAGTTCTGCCTGTATTCCTTGCCATATCCAGTTGGCCCTTTCTGTGTCCCTGAGGCCTCAGTGTGCTCAGCTCTGGCTCTGCCCCTATTTGTGCCTGCATCTGGTGTCAGATCCTCCAGATTTGAGAAACAGCCCTTTGGGCTACTCTCAGTGGAGATGTGAACTAGGGGTGTTTGGGGGCAGGGGCCCAGGCTGAGAAAAGTGGGATTTATCATACTAGAACTGATGTCTCTCCTGTTATCAACCTCAACAGAGACAGAACATCCTAAAATAGCATACCACGACTGATATTCATAAGTTCAGTTGTATCATTTTGTGAAGGTATTTCTCCTTTCCACTGGTACCAATGCTTGAGAATAAATTGTTTCAGTTCTGTGAGTTTACTATTATTACCTTCTATTTGCAAAGTAAGGTCTTTCTTATTCAACTCTGTATTTTCATTGCCTAGCTCAGTGCCTGGCACATACTAATGCCCAAACACGGCTCAAGAATTCACAGTTTCTAATTTTTCACTGTTGTAAATAATGCTACAATGGACATTTTTGCATAAATACACACACACACAAATAAATATATATGACTTTTTCTCTACTTAAGATTTAATCCTTTTTTGACTGTATCATAACTTTCAAGACTAAAGAACCTTGAAACCATTATCCTCCATGATCTGAAATGACCTACTATCTAACATCAGGCCACATTTCCGGGTAGGAGAGGGGCAGTGAAGGACTGGATAGTAAATATGTCCTTTCCTGCACAGGCCTCCAGGGGGGCTGGCTCCACCTCCTGGTGCAGAAATACAAACAGTCATATAAGCTCCGGTTCTGTAGGAGACACAAGATGCCAGCATCTGCTCAGGTACCCCCCCTGCCAGTTCCAGCCCTGCCCTACGCCCCACAGCCCTTTCGTTCCTATCCTTTTGTTTTGTTCTCTAGCCACGTGGTGATGGAAAGATCGAAACCGTGGTGATAAAGTAGACTGTTCTGTCCATTACGCACTTAGGGAAACCAAGGCCTAAAGATTGAGCGACTTGCCTGTGGGGCCCCAAGTTCCAGAAGCAGAAATAAAAGCCTGATTCCTGGCCTAAGGCCAGCCATGTTTTCTGCCTACAGAGGAAGCTACTGAGTAGCTGTTGCCTGTCTGGGAAGGGTCATCACACTGCTGTCCCCTCCCCAGACATCTCTCACGAGGGGTTGAGCACTAAAAGGACCCAACCTCCAGATCCAAAGGCACTGGAAGGACTCCCCAGACCCAGCTCACAAAGGCATGAAGGTAGGCATGGGGTGTGACCAGAGATGGGTGCAGCCGAGTATTGGTGCGTGTGCCCAAGCCAAGAGACAAGTGGTCCCCCTTCTCCCCAGGGCCCGAGTTCTCCTTCGATTTGCTGCCTGAGGTGCGGGCTATTCAAGTGACTATTCCTCCAGGACCTGAGGTCAGCGTGCGTCTTTGTCACCAGTGGGTACTAGAATGTGAGGAGCTGAACAGTCCCTTCGACGCCCAGGTATGGAGTGTTGTCTCCCTTTAAAAACCCAGATCACACAGTTCTGGAGCAAAAAGGACCTCCTCACTGTGTACATGGGGAGACTGAATGAGACCCAGAGAGGGACAGTCACTGTCTGGGACCTCTCTACAAGTCTGAAGTGCCTAGCATGAAGCCTTCTTTGGATTAGACAGAAAGTGCAAGGTTCCCTGTCATCTGGGAGGAAAGGAAGGCAAAGAGCAAACAGAGACTTGGAGCAACCATGGATGCCTAGCAGAGAAATGAATACAGCATGTATCCCCAGTGAGAAGACCCTCAGCGAGATTCAGGTCGTATTATGAAGGCTTTTCAGTTCTCCCCAGGGAGAGATGGGATGAGATGAGAACATGAGATGTTCTCCATTTACTCATACCCCGCTTCAAACTCCAGTTGGCGTAGATGCCCTGACATGCGGTTGGTACCATTTGTGGGGACTGAAGCTGTATCTCTGAGGCCCTCAGCTCTCTTCATTTCTAAAATGAAGATCACTGTGATGCCAGCATTCAATTCATTGAGTTAATGCTTCTAGCACCTAGCACCCTCCCTGGAATACAGTAGGGGCTCCAAAAATGTGTAACCCTTTCCTTATTTCCTCCCTCTCCCCACTCCATATATTGAGATACCTAGAGCAAATAGACTACAGAGCAGGGACAACCCCCCCATCCCAAAAGGAAATTTCTCAATGAAAGAAATAAGTCTCAGATTAAAGGAAAAACAGGGTGTGTTGGCCAAGGTCCCAGCTTCCTACTGCCCTTGTCCAGGGTGCCAGAGCTCTTTCTCAGGCATTTCTTCTCTCCTTTTGCTGCTTCATCAACAGAAAATTGTGTCTGGAGGCCATGCTGTAGACCTGCCTTACGAATTCTTTCTGCCCTGTCTGTGCATAGAGGTGAGCAGAGGAAAAGGTCTGACTTGTCCATGGGTCCGCTTCTAGGTCTCCCAGAGGCACAGTTGGTCAGGTGTATCTCCAGTAAGTTGGGTCTTAAAAAGACAGTGTTGACAAGATGCTTGGGAAGATGGCTGCCAACCTGACCTTGAGCCACGCCCTGGGTCAGAGACGGAAGTGTCCTGCCAAACATGAGATATTTTGGGGGGGGCGATTCCAACCTCAGTCCCACCCAAACCCAGCTTTCCTAGGTTCAGACTGGCCTCAGCCCACAGAGACGGAATACACAGTTGCCTTTATTGTGTGTTCTGAGGAGTCATGACGGGGGCATGTGTGGCCACTGCCAGGTTCCATATGGCTCCAGAGTCTCATCCCCATGAGCCCTCCATGGCAGTCCTCTGCTCCTTACAAAACTGAGGTGCCTAGCATTAAGACTTCTCTGGACTAGACAGAAAATGCAGGGGACCTTGTTGACCAGGAAGAGAAAAGAGGGAAGATACAGAAGGACAGTTGGGGGCAAGGAGCAGCTGTTGGGGGGGGACAACCCCCAGTGTTTGGGCAGTCCAGAGTGAGGGGTCCGTAGAGGGTGTTCCTTGGAAGCCAGGAAAGCTAAAAGTGGAGGAATGTGGACCTCCCCTCTTTCCGGGCGAGGATAGGTTTTCCTCTCCAGGGAGAAGAGGACTCAGCCTCCCATGTAGTAATCTTGCTCCTAGACTCCGGTCATGCCCCACCTACCCTTGTCCACACCCTGAACCGCTTCCCCCCTCGGTGCCACGCCAACTCAGGCAGCTTGCATCAGGGCAAGGTCAAACCAGGAGTTCCCGGTCTGAGTGATAGAGGAGAAGTCATTCCTATGACCCTCCCTGACTGTTCCCTTATCCCCCCAGGCATCCTACCTGCAAGAGGACACCGTGAGGCGCAAAAAATGTCCCTTCCAGAACTGGCCTGAAGCCTGTAAGTGCTGCATGTGTGCATTCACAGCCTCAGTCTCTCTTAAACACACAGTCTCTCTTACACACACGCACACACACACACACACACACACACTTCACACCTATGTTGTGGAGGAAGCCTCCAGAAGGCATGCAGGCACTTTCCCTGGAGTTGGGGGGGCGGGGTACTGTATCTACCAATCATCTACCAACAGATCAGAGTATTGAACATTGTACTAGGCACTGTGAGAGGTTCAGAAATACGAGACCCAGGAGGTAGGGTCCTAAGAAGATGGGCCTGAAGTCCTGAGGTCATATCCCACTATTCTTCTCTGAACCTCAGTTTCTTCATCAGCAAAGTAGTGATACTTGCCTGCCCTTACTTTCCAACTGTTGATGAGGCTTGCATTCGATATTATACGTGAAAGTGGCTGGGGATGTCTAAAATGCTGTCTGCATGTTGTCATCCCCAAATTAAAGAGACAGGACCCTGAAACACAGCAAATGAATAGCGCAAACCAGCCCAAAGTCCAGGGCACCGTTAGAATTGAGGACGAGGCTGTAGGCCATGAACTCAGGAAAGGGAGCAGCCCACGAAGGCTGTCGGATCAGAGGTCTCTTACAGGAGGTGACACCTGAGGTGGGCTCAGAAAAGGGGCCATATTTCAAAAGGAGAGTAGCAAGGGGGAGCATCCCTGGTTCTGAGAGGAACCTAAGCAGAGATCTATAGATTCTGAGTTTGGGGAGCAGCAGAGAACTGGCCAGAATGAAGGCACAGGCAGGAGATGAGACAGCGAAGTAGAAAAGGTCACGAAAGGTCTGGAGAAGACATGCTCGTTTGTTGGCTAACCTAGACATGCCAGCAGCTGTGCTGGGCACCTTCACAAAGTCATCCCCGGGGGCACCAAGTGATGCAAAGCAAGGCTGAGGCCAAAGCAGGGCCCAGGCCTCTGTGGGCCTCACTCTCTGCCTCTGCCTGCTGCCCACCCAGATGGCTTGGACTTCTGGAAGTCAGTGCACTTTACTGACTACAGCCAGCACAGTCAGATGGTCATGGCCCTGACCCTCCGCTGCCCGCTGAAGCTGGAGGCCTCCCTCTGCCAGAGGTGGAGCTGGAACAGCCTCTGCGAAGACCTCCCCAATGCCACGGCTCGAGAGTCAGAGGGGGTGAGCCAGGCCCCCCGGGGACTTGAGTGGGCAGGGCTGGGGCCCAGGGCCCTGCTCCCTGACTAACTCCCTTCTCCTACCACAGTGGTATGTCTTGGAAGGAGTAGACCTGCACCCCCAGCTCTGCTTCAAGGTACAAGCATGGGTGATGGTGGATGGGGAGGGGTGTGGATGGTGCCTGGAGCTTGCTGACTTGCCATTCTTGGATTTCTCAGTTCTCATTTGGAAATAGCAGCCATGTTGAATGCCCCCACCGGACTGGTGAGCTGATAAGTGACTCTGGCTGGGACCCCCTTCCACCACTGAACCCTTACCCAACTGTGAACAAGCCAGGCTTGGGGCCTGTTCTGACTTCTCTTGCAACCACAGCCCAGCTCCTATCGCCTCCCACAAATAGAACATCTCCCATGATGCCCTTTCCCACCCTGGCAGCCCCATCCTGGAATGTGAGCATGGATACCCAGGCCCAGCAGCTGGTCCTTCACTTCTCCTCAAGGATGCACGCCACCTTCAGTGCTGCCTGGAGCCACCCGAGCTTGGGGCAGGACAGCTTGGTGCCCCCTGTGTACAGCATCAGCCAGGTATGGCCCAGCCAGGGCTCCCCCCAACTCTCTCGCACCCTGTCCTGTTGCTCAGAGCACAGCAAGTGGAGGCAGGCAATTCTCTAACTTATGTCATCTGGCTATTTATTTACTTGATTAGTTTTTGTTCACTTGGTTCCTCTGCCAGTCAGTGGAGGCTTCATGGAACAGTTTCTAATCCTTTTAGTTTCTGAACTTACAGGAGATAAACAGAGGCAAGAGACCAGCCGTCCCACATCCAGCTGTCCTCTGACCCACTCTGTTTGCTGCCACATTTTATACCAAATGCCCTCTCTTGAACCCTGCTGTCCTCTACCCCCTGTGTTCCTGTTTGTCTCCACAAGGCGCTTGGCAGACTTTCCCCGACTATCTTGGGAAGCAGAGCCCCTGGAAGCTGAGGGGCCCTTTGCAGAATACTGTGAACTACTAACAGATTTAACTTTATTATGTGAACTAGGAACAATCTGATTAGCAGACTCTCTTCTGTGTATCTGATATAAAAACCACAATCAAATATGTCCGTCAAACCACAGCACCAATCTGACTAAGCATGACTAGCTTCTTCTAATTTTTTCTTAAATGCTCACTTGCAGCTTGTTTATTTGTCTTGCATTCTATGAGGGCTCACAAGCAGATAGGTGGTAGCAAATGTTTAAGAATGTTTAAAATTTAACACCAAGCCATGCTTAAGATTTAAGACCAGGTCCCATGGGATAACCTAAAATTGAGAGCTAAATCCGTGGAGTCATTTGTTTCTGTGAGCTGGGAGAAGACCACCTTCACTGAGTTCAGCCATGATTTGAGCATCACTGTGTCAGCAGCTGCTGACAGCTGGCTGAAGAATGGGGTCTGGGACAGGGGTCATATGGAGGCTGGAGGTAGAGGGAGTTCCGGAAGGATGGAGAGTCTGGTCAACTTCCTAACCAACACCCAGAACATAGGGTGGAGCCGTATCCTGCCCATATACAGATGGCAATCAATTCTGTCCAATTTAGTATGGATTTATTGAATCCCTACTCTGTGCCCACCCTGTACTAGGCCCTGGGAGTTACAAGAAAAGTATATAACACAGTCTCTGTCCCTAAGGAGTCCACAGTGTAATAACAAGTACTACTCCTGAAGGAATACACCCTGTACTGTGTATGATAGGGGGTGTTAACATGCATATTCCCATGGGATGTTCTCGATAACCCAGTGAAATAAAGATATTAGTCCTCATGTACAAACAAAGAAACTGAGGGTCAGGGAGGGAGGTAACCTATCTCCATGCAAAGATTGTATAGCTAGGAACCACAAAGGCAATAGTTAGGCCTGACTTTTTTCACTGTGGTTTGACTTCACAACTTAGGTTCTTGCCAGTGGACAAGCCATCCCTTCAGATGTGCAGGACAGAGAAGGGAGGCAGGTTATACAGTTAGGTTCCTTGGTTTATGAGCTGCTGGAGGACAGAGACAACATCTGTGTCTTCTTTCCTCAGAGCATGACACAAGGTAGACACCCAGAGCATGTTTGTTGATGAGTGTGTGATCACCTCATTAATGTGTATCTGTGCAGCAGTTCAGATCTGGAAATAATCAGTGGGATGCTTGAGAATGAAGCAGGAGGAAGACTTCTTTTTTAAAAAAAAATATTTTTCAAATTTATTTGTCAGAGAGAGAGCACAAGCAGGAGGAGCGACAGGTAGAGGGATAGGGAGAAGCAGGCTCCCCGCGAGCAGAGAGCCTGATGCGGGGCTCCATCCCAGGACCCTGAGATCATGACCTGAGCTGAAGGCAGGCACTTAACCAGCTGAGCCACCCAGGCATCCCAGGAGACTTCTTTCTTGTCAGCAGTGGCACTTGGCCTTAAGCCTGGGTAGGATTTGTGTGGGGGTGGGAGGGTAGAAAGGAAGAAGAGTGTAAAGCAAAGACTCAGACTGGACAGAGCCAGATTTGACTCTATGGGGACATTCTGCTCTTTGTTCCCACAGGCTCAGGGCTCAAGCCCAATGACACTAGATCTCATCATTCCCTTCCTGAAGCCAGGGAACTGTGTCCTGGTAAGGAATCCTGCCCTCACTCTGTGCACACTCCCCTAGCATCTACTCTACAGGGGGCTCATGGGGCAAATCCAGTCTGCTAAAATGTTTGGTTTGGCCACCATGGTGTCTGAAATTGGAATAAGTTGCTATCATTTAAATATTGGAGAGGTCATATTTTAAAAAGCTGATTTCTGGCTTCTGCTGGAAAGAATCATTCAGGCATGGTGACAGTGGGCTTGAGCTCAGTGGCATCTGATTACTTCATTCAGGGCCTCTGCCCTCCCAGTCCTCATGGATGCCCTGGGCAACTTCAAGTTTATTTTTTGGGTTGCCACTCTTGACCTGTTGTGTGCCCAGTCAAGAGTTGGACCAAACACAAACCCTGTGCTGTGCTGCAGAAATTCCCTATCTAGGGGGATTCCCCTTCTCTTTCCCTACTCAACTTCCCCTGGGAGAAGAGGCTACCCTGGCTCACAGGGGTGGGGGGCTCTGTGCCCTCAGGTGTGGAGATCAGATGTTCAGTTTTCCTGGAAGCACCTCTTGTGTCCAGATGGTGAGTTCTTGGGAGAGAAGGGGTGGGGTAAGAAGGAGGTTGGGCACTGAGGAGCCTGGCTTGGCCTCACCCTTCTTGACTCAGTCTCTCATAGACACCTGGGGCTCTTGATCCTGGCACTGCTGGCCCTCACCACCCTATCCGGCATTGTTTTGGTCTTCACCCGCCGGCGTTCACTGTCAGGTAAGCTCACTCTGGGGTAACCTAAGGATCCAGGTCTGCACAGCGCCGAAGCTGGTTGCCCCCCACCCTTCCCCTGCCTAGGCTCCCTTCCGGAAGAGCCATGCCTCTGCCACTGCGCTGAGCTCTCAGTTACCCAAAGTGGTGGGCCTCACGCCCCCTAGTGGTCAGGAATGGTTAAGGCAGTGCAAAGGTCCTTCTGTGCAGATGGTTCGCTGTTAGTGGTCTCTGGGAAGAGACCAGTGGGGCGGAAATCCAGCCTGCGCTGCACCTGCCAAACCTGGCGCCCTAGACCTGATCCCTTCCGGGCGCTTTTATCTAATTAGCCCAAAGACACCCTATTGGCTAAAGTTGCCTTGGGTACTCACCCGCAGTGCAGATAAGGAACCAGGTGGGGCACCCGATGAGTTAGCCCCAAGGCAGGGGCGGGGGAGGAGGAGCCTGGGGATGGAGTAGGGGAGCGGAAGTACTGGGCTCTCCCTTGGTCCCCCACCCTGTTCTTCTGCTGCTCCCGCCCCCAGGCCCTGGCCGAGCACGGCCCGTGTTGCTCCTGCACGTGGCGGACTCGGAGGCGCAGCGGCGCCTGGTGGGAGCGCTGGCCGAACTGCTGCGGGCAGCCCTGGGCGGCGGGCGCGACGTGATCGTGGACCTGTGGGAGGGGGCGCGCGTGGCGCGCGTGGGCCCGCTGCCGTGGCTGTGGGCGGCGCGGGCGCGCGTGGCACAGGAGCGGGGCACCGTGCTGCTTCTATGGAGCAGCGCCGGCCCCAGTCCAGCCCGCGCCCGGGATCCCCACTCCGCACCCCTGCGCGCCCTCCTCCGCGCAGCCCCGCGCCCGCTGCTGCTGCTCGCTTACTTCAGTCGCCTCTGTGCCAAGGGTGACATTCCCCCGCCCCTGCGTGCCCTGCCGCGCTACCGCCTGCTGCGCGACCTGCCACGCCTGCTGCGGGCACTAGACGCGCAGCCTTCCACCCAAGCCACCAGCCAAGGCCGCCTTGGGGATCGGCCGTGCCTGCGGGGTCGCCTGGAGCTGTGCCACCGGCTGGAACGCGAGGCTGCCAAATTTTGCCCGCCGAGGCTGAGCAGAGACAGGCGTCGGGGTACTGGTTGGAACCCCTGAATGAGCCTTCTACCCTAGAATCCTTGGGGTGCTTCCTCAGGGCTACTGGCCAAAAATCCTTACTGCTGTCTGCTGGCCTGGGAGCAGAGCCCCTCCTTCGCTGTCCCAGCCCCTTCCTTAAGCGTCCGGCTTCTTCCTCCCGTTTACCCTTTCCGAACCAGCAGGGAGAGTCGCTGTTTACTGAGGGCTCCACTGACCCTGCAGTCTTGTTGAGGGTGGGGGAATCTTTGCACTTCTTTTCTCCAAAACTGCAGAAAGAGCAGTCTGCACATGCTCCAGGCCAGGTTGGAGAGGTGTGGGACAGAGGTAGGGGAGGCAGGAGCGTCAGCGATTCTGAGTGAGGGGTAACTCTGGGGGGCGGGTGGAGAAAACCCCTTTCGGAGACAGGGATGCTGCTTTCCCAGAAGGGAGCCCTGCCCAGAGGATGGAGGGAGGGAGGGAGCCTGACCCAGGGAAAGAGGTTTTGGCCTTGGGTGTCCAGGGCAAAGATGGGACAGTAGAAACTAAGATCAAGAAAAGATGAATAAAGGCGAACATGATGGATAAGCTAAGAGACACGGCGTGCTTCTCTAGTGTGCCCGGGATCCTGAGTCGGAAAAAGGGTCAGCACAGCCCTGCCTGGGGCTTGTTATGCATCGTTTGTGGGCCCAAATCTTCCATGTCCACACCCACAACCACATCCTTCACATTCTCACAAGCAAAGCCTCTGAAAAGGCAAAGGAGGACCTGGAAATCTTGATCCTCACTGTGAACGGGTTCAGAATGGTCCATTTGTTGTGCAGCCCATGGCAACAGCACAAATAGGGCCCCAGTCTGCCTGGCTCTGGGTCCTGAGTTCCTTCCCTCCATATTGCCCTTGAGCAGAGGCCAGGAAGAGATGAAAAGCCCACTTTCTGATGCCCTTTGTCCCTGCCTTTAGAGCTCCTGTCCTGCAAAGGGTCACTGAGTCCCCGGGCAGATGTGTGAAGGGACGGGGTGGGGGGGGCCTGTAGGAGGGAACCTAATGGGCAGCGAAATCCCAGGTTCACATGGGAAGTGGAAATGGCCCTGCATTGCTCAGGCCCTCTTCCTTGGGGACTCCCAGGGTGAGTAAGAGCTCCCTTACTCAGCTGCGATGCCGCCACCCTTTTCAGGGGCCCCTCCCAGCCAGGTGTCAGCAGAGAAGGAGGAGGAGGTGGAGGAGAGAGAGAGAGAGAAGAGGAGGCCACCACCCCAGTCCAAGGCTGCAGGCTCCCAGGCCTGGTGTTGGTGGGAGGGACGGGACGGGGCGGGGCGGGAACAGTCAGCTGCCTGCCGGGAGCCAAACCGAAAGGAAAGCACTCCGGGCTGGACTGGGACAGGATTCAGGACTCCCAGGAGAGGGAGTGCTCAAGCCAGCACTGGAACCCCAGGCTGAAGAGGGATTCTGGCCACTCTGTGCCCACACGCTTGGGGCTGAGAGGGAGCAGAGGTACGGTGTCTGCCCCCCCCTTTGGGGGGGGCAGGACAGGGCCTTGGGCCTTAGTGCCTCCTGGTACCTGGAAGATGCCTGTGCCTTGGTTCCTGTTGTCCTTGGCACTGGGCCGAAGCCCCATGGTCCTCTCTTTAGAGAAGCTTATGGGGTCTCAGGACACTGCCCGCTGTTCTCCGGTAAGTCTGGGGTACTGGGAGGGTTGGGGAAAGCTCAGGGTTCAGTCTGCCGCCTGTCGGAGGCCCTAGCCTGGCTCCTGTCACTGTCACTACCACCAGAACTGCCCTGGCTGGTCTGTCTGGTGCTGATGGGATAGGAGAAGAATGGGGAGGGGGCAAGAGCGGTGTTTGTCTTCTCCTGGGAGGGACTTGAATGCGGAGCCCCAGAAGGTTGGCCAGGGTTATCAGGCAGGGAAAAAATGGCTAGATTCAGTGGCATAAACTCTGACTTGTCTTTACCTCCTTCCCAGGGCCTTTCCTGCCACCTCTGGGGTGAGTAGCCCTACTTTTAGAAAGAAAAGAACTGCCCAGGTTGGCGGAAGGGAGGGGAGATGTTCCAATTCCATGCCCTGACCACCCAGCCTCAGCTCAGGAAGAGCCCAAAGCTCCTTGGCCCTTGGCCCTCTGGGGGTGTCAGGTGCGACTAACCTCTGGATTATGAACAGCTTTAGCTCCCACCCCACCCTTGATGCACAGATGGTGACATGCTCTGCCTGCCCGGGAGCGTCGTGTCTGCCCCGGGCCCCGTGTTGGTGCCCACACGCCTGCAGACAGAGCTGGTGCTGAGGTGCTACCAGGAGACTGACTGTGACCTCTGTGTGCGTGTGGCCATCCACTTGGCTGTGCATGGTGAGCATTTCATCCCCTAGCTGTACGTGCACACGTCAGCGTGTCTGGGATGGGCACAAGGCCCGGGGAGTCTGCCAGGCAGTCCTGTGCGTCCTCAGTGTTCTCCTGGAGAACACCGGCCAGAGGACCCCCAGGTCAGCCTGGTCTCTCCGTCTCCCCCACCCCACCCCAGGCCCCCAGCTGGCCCCAGCTTCTCAGCACTGGGCTTTCAGGAGGGAAGCTAAGCCCAAAGCCAGCCCAGAGCCAGGGCCTGACCTGGGCCTTTTTCTCGGGTCCTTCTAGGGCACTGGGAAGAACCTAGAGATGAGGACAGGTCTGGAAGAGCAGGTGATCCGGAGCTTGAGGAGCCTAGGAACGGTGAGGAGAACCCAGCGGGCCCAACTGCCCCTAGCCAGGGCCTGGCTTGAGGCCCCGGAGCCTGACCAGTGCCCCGCCCTGTCGCTCACAGCCTTTCTCCAGACCCAGGTGGTGCTCTCCTTCCAGGCCTACCCCACCGCCCGCTGCGTCCTGCTGGAGGTGCAAGTGCCTGCTGCCCTCGCGCAGCCCGGTCAGTCTGTGGTATGCGAAATCATCATCCTAACAGTAGCCATCTTCTCAATATGGAGTCTCTGAAGTGCTCTTGTGTGTGTGTTATCTCTGTGCGCTGACTCTGGCAGGGCTGTGTGCAAGCCCTTCCAGCCCTTTACACCTCTGTTTTCCTGTCTATAAAATGGGAATAAGAATAGTCCTACCTCATGTGGCTGTTGTGAGAAAAAGATGAATTGGTATGTGTAAGACACCTCATGTAATGGCCAGCATTGAAGGGTCTCAGGAGAGTTAAATCTCCCTTTCTTTTGTAATCCTCAGAAGTACACATGAACTAGGCATTATTATTATCCTCATTTTCTAGAGAGAGAAACTAAGTTTGGAGGGGGGGGTGTCCGTGGGCTGGATCCACTTCTCTGGATTTTCTTCTATACCATGTCTGCCCTGTGTGTAGCCTGTGGTGCGGGGTGTTGGAGCTTCTCCCCACTTCAGGAGGCCACGTGTGTTTGGAAGATATAACTTTACCTGGGCCAAATCACTCAAACCCTTGACTTCTCCTGCCCCCAGCTCTCAGCCAATATCCTCTTGTCTGGAAAATTGTAGAATGGGAGAAAATCTGCTGGCCTACCTCAATGGGAAGTTGTGAGGACCACTGAGGCATTGGGCGTGGGAAGGGGTGTCCCACATTTGTGTTGGGGTATCTGCTTACCTCAGCTTTGGCCACGTGATGTGGGACAGCAAGGGTGGGGACAGGGACTCAAATAGCTAGAGCCCTTGTCCCTGCCCTGCTGACACCCCTACTGAGGGTATGTGCTTTAGAACTGGGGGCCTTTAAAAGAAACACTAATGGGAGAATTTTGGGCAGTACAGTGAGAGTCATTGGTTGGGGGAGGGGGCCAGTGGAGGGGTCCAAGAGGAGCTCAGAGCCCTTGGCCTGTATTCTGAGCCCTATACCACCAGCCTCCCGCCACCCCTCTCCTCACAGGGCTCTGTAGTATTTGACTGCTTCGAGGCTGCCCTGGGGGCTGAGGTGCGACTCTGGTCCTACACTCAGCCCAGGTACCAGAAGGAACTCAACCTCACACAGCAGTTGCCTGGTAAGTGGCCCCAGAGCCTCAGGGGCCCCAAGTCCTGGCCCCCTAGTCTCTTTCCCCTCTGACCACAGCCAT
Source organism: Ailurus styani (assembly GCA_002007465.1). Taxonomy (NCBI): domain Eukaryota; kingdom Metazoa; phylum Chordata; class Mammalia; order Carnivora; family Ailuridae; genus Ailurus; species Ailurus styani. The sequence continues at coordinate 1,366,496 of LNAC01000267.1, forward strand.
TCTGCTTTCACCCCTTTCCTAGTCCCATCCACTCACAGGCAGGGTTCTGAGCTCCCATCTTCCCCAGAGTCTGTCCCTCTTGTCTCCTCTCCCCAGGTGATACTGCTTCCCAGTGCCTGAGAAAGGTGCTTTGGGCACTGGATAGATGGGATGGTATTTAAGGGACAAGGAGCCCTTCCCAGTGCTCCCCATGGGTTGGATTGCCCCCCTTCTTTCTTTGGCCCACAGCCCCACTGGAGGCTTTTCTGTGATCTCTCCCCAGACTGCAAAGGGCTTGAAGTCCGGGACAGCATCCAGAGCTGCTGGGGTAGGGGCTATGGCCAGCAGGGCTGGAAGGAGGGAGGGGCAGGATCTGGAGGGTGAGGGACCCTTGGAGGTGGCTTCAGGTTTGGGCTTGCCGCAGTCCAGATGCTCGGAGCTCATTCATTCATCACACATGAACTGCAGTAGCTCCTACTCTGTGCCAGGCATTGGGAACATGAAGGTGAATCTCTCACTCCTTGTAATAGATGTATTTATTAGTATATCTAGAGGCCCAAAGCATTGTCAAGATTATGGTACACCCCACTACCACCATATATCAAAATAAAAACAATATAAATCCATAAAATAAGGGCTAGGAAAGTCAAGGCTCTGATGATTTTTCCCAGGCACTGTTTGAATTTTATTTTCACTTTGTTCATTTTTCGTATTGTATTTTCTTTTTTACTGTGGTATAACACACATATAGAAAAGTGTGTAAAGTGCACTAATTTTAAAGTCCAGTTCAATTAATTTTAACATACATATAAGCTTGCATAACTACCACCTCGATCAAGATATAAGCAGTGATGTTTTTGAACTCTTCAATTTTTTTTTTTAAGATTTTATTTATTTGTCAGAGAGAGAGAGCTCCAGCAGGGGGAGTGGCAGGCAGAGGGAGAAGCAGGCTCCCCGCTGAGCAGGGAGCCTGACACAGGACTCCACCCCATGACCCTGGGACAAGACAGCCCCAACCAAGACAGCCCCAACCAACTGAGCCACCCAGGCGCCCCGAACTCTTAAATTTTTTCAATTTTACTTCCTTTTCAGTTCCTTAAGTTTGGCCTGCCTCTTTGGTAGTTCATTAGAGAGTACTCTAGCTCCAAGTACTCTAGCTCAAGGCAGCAAGGCTTTGAGGACACCGATACAAGTCATGCATTTCATGTCTTTATTCATTCAGTAGACACTGATTCACTTATTCAGCAGATATTTATTGAGTAATTACTCTGCCCAAGAAATAGTCCTGGGCGCTGGAGATAAGTCAATGAACAGAACTGACAAAGACCTTGCCTTATAAAGCTGACATTCTAGATGGGAGTCAGGGTCAGGACAAGGGTGATGGAGGACACAATAAACACATGGAGATGTGAACTATGCAATAAGACATGATTAGTGCTGAGAAGAAAATTGGGGGAAGGGGAAGGAGGAGAAGGGAGTTAGGAGTTGCAGCAGTCAGGGATGGCTTCACTCTGGTGAGCAAACACCTGAAGGAGGTATGGGAGGAGCCCTGTGGGTATCTGAGGGAAAAGCATTCCATATGCAGAAGGAACAGCCAGTGCAAAGGGCCTGAGGCAGGAGTGTACCTGGTATGTTTAAGTATTAGCAAAGAGGGCAGCGTGTCTGCAACAATTAAGGGCAAGAGTGCTAGGAAATGAGGTTAGAGTGGGTAAGATCTTGAGAGCCGTTGTAAGGACTCTGGCTTTTACTCTGGAAGTAACCAGGGAGGGGTCATCAGCAGGTTCTGAGCAGAGGAGGATGATTTATCTTACAGTGGTTGCAGAATCCTTCTGGTTGCAGAGGGAGAAGAGTTGGGTCAAAGTACTGGGCTGGCTGCTAGGGACAAAGTCTGGTCAGAGATGAGGACACCTGCTCTGCCATCCAAGGGTCTTCTAGTCTCAGGGATATGAAGGAAACTAATGGGTCAGTTGGAGGGGTATGGCCAAGTGTGGGTATGCAGAAGAGGTGAAGGAAGTCTCTCTCTCTCTTCGCCTCCCCCACAGCCCTGCCCTGGCTCAGTGTGTCTGCGGATGGCGATGATGTGCACCTCGTGCTGGACGTCTCTGAGGAGCAGCACTTTGGCCTCTCCCTGTACTGGAACCAGGTCCAGGGCCCTACAAAACCCTGGTGGCACAGCAACCTGGTGAGGCCTCCCCCTCCCAAAGTCCATTTCCACTCAAGGCTGATGCCCGGGCTAAGGATGCAAGTGCATTATTAAAGAGGACCCTGGAGGAGGATATAGTGACCCATGCCCCAAGCAGGGAGCATTGGTGGGGGGACTGCTGCTTGCCTGGGTTCCTCAGCTTTGGCTTCCAGCCTTCCTCCTCCTCATCTTCTCCAACTTCTCGCCTTCTGCTTGTCCTACAGACTGGGCCACAGAACATTACCTTGAACCACACAGACCTGTTTCCCTGCCTTTGTATTCAGGTAAGAGAAGAGTCTAGCTAGCTGCCAGGGGAAGAGGATTGGGGAATTGAGAAACAGGGTGGTCCTTACCTTCCTTGTCTTGCCATCCTCCGTATTCCTCTTTGGGGTGGGAACTTTTGCTCCCTAAAGTGACTGGCCCTTTCCTGACCTTTGCTGTCCTGTCTTCTGCCTGTTGCAGACTCTGAAAGCTCTTCCTGATCCTCCGTCCACAGGACTCCTACTCATTCTTCATGGCCCCATTCAAATGTCACCTCCTCCTTGAAGCCTTCCCCTACTCCTCCAATTGCCTCTTTGTACTCCTCTGGAAAGTAGAGCATGTGCTGTGAACTCAGACGGTTTGAATCCTGACTCTTGCCATTTTCTACCTGTGTGACCTTGTGCAAGTCACTTCATCTCTCTGAGCCTGTTTCTTATCTGTAAAATGGGAATAACAATACCAGCCTCATAGGACTGTTACAGAAGGAAGTATCCAAGCTTCTATATGTTGGCTCTTTCCTCTTCTTCTTCTTCTTTTTTTTTTCTTGAAGATTTTATTTTTAAGTACTCTTTACACCCAACTTGGGGCTCGAACTTAACAACCTTGAGGTCAAGGGTCAGGTGTTCTGCCAACTGAGCCAGCCAAGTGTCCCTCTTTCCTCTTCTGATTGCACATTTAAATGGTGATCAGGTCCCATCTGTTTTATCTCTGACATTATTGCCTGTCATTTCCACTGCCTGAAATGCCCTCATTTCTTTTCTTACAGCCAGATCCTTCCAGCTCAAATGTTACCGCATTCCCAAAGCTTTACCTCAACTGTCTGGCTTCTCCTGCCTTCCGAACTTCTTGCACTTCTGTCTTTTCTTGTTCATTTATCACTTTCTTTCTTATTTGGGGACCTGAATTTCTCCTTGAACACAACAGATGCTCAGAGTGATCAATTTATTAATTTATATATATGTTTTATCTTTACTAAAACTGTGACTTTGTAATTTCCTTGAAGGCAAGGAAATAATACCTAATTCAAATTTAGTAACTCCCCCAGAGCCTTGCACAATGCCTGGCATGTAGTGGGTGCTAATTAAGTCTGTTAAAGGAATGAATGAACGAATGAAACTCTACTAACTAGCACTGTGATAGAACACATAACAGATGTTCATGAAATGTTTGCTGTGATATAAACATCTTTACTGCCAAACACAATGCCTGCCACATAGTAGGTGGTCTTAATTAGAAGTTTACTGAATAAATTAATGTATTATCTCTACTGCTTACCATAGGGCTAAGCACAGAATAGATGTGCTTTAAAAGCTTTTTGAAAGAAATGGGGTGCCTGGCTGGTTCAGTTGATAGAGCATGTGACTCCTGATCTCAGGGTCATGAGTTTGAGCCCCTCACTGTGCGTAGGGTTTACTTAAAACTACACACACACACACACACACACACACACACACACACACACACACACACATATGACACAGGACAAATAAATTTTTATATATTAATATATATTAACACTTAGCACAATACCTGGCATATAGTAGGTTCACACAAAGTGACTGGATTTAATCATCAACATCCCTAGTGCCCACCATGGTGCTAAGACACATAGCAGGTACTCATGAAAAGTCTGTTGAATGAAGGCATTGCCAGATATTGGTATAGGGTTTGCTGGAAGAATAAATGCGTGCAACTCTAGGGCTTTACAAAGGGCAAAAAGACTGGGCAAGTGTTGATGAAATATTAGTTGAATGAATGCATCCCCAGTGCCTGGCAGAGGGCTTGGCACCTACTCTTGGAGGGTCAACTGGGTTGAATGGACTAATAGAACCCTGTTTCTTTTCCAGGTGTGGCCTCTAGAGCCCGACTCTGTCAGGACGAGCCTCTGCCCCTTTAGGGAGGGTGAGAAGACCAGGGCTGGGGCCAGGGTGAAAATGGTGCAGGCGGATGCATGCTGGGCACCCAGTGACCCAGCCCTCTCCTTGCAGACCCCCGGGCACACCGGAACCTCTGGCATGCAGCCCAGCTGCGGCTACTGCCCCCACGGGGCTGGCAGCTAAATGCACCCTGCTCGCTGTTTGCTGAGGCCACTCTGTGTTGGCAGGCACCAGGCAGGGGCCCCTGCCAGTCGCTGGTCCCACCGCTGTCCCTAGCAAATGTCACTGTAAACGTAAGTGAAGCAGTGGGAGGCTCCTGGGATCAGGAAAGGATGGGGAGGGGCGCCTGGGTGGCTCAGTTGTTAAGTGTCTGCCTTTGGTTCAGGGCATGATCCCAGGGTCCTGGGATCAAGTCCCACATCGGGCTCCCTGCTTGGCGGGAGAGCCTGCTTCTCCCTCTTTACTCCCCCTGCTTGTGTTCCCTCTCTCGCTGCGTCTCTCTCTGTCAAATAAATAAATAAAATCTTTAAAAAAAAAAAAAAAGGAAAGGATGGGGAGCTCAGGGGGCCTATTTCCTGACCTCACCCATTACCCTTTTCCCACAGAAGACAATTGAGTTGCCATTGCTGAATGCCCACCCCAACCTCTGTGTCCAGGTAAGAAGGGCACAAGAGCTCTGGGCTAGGGGAGGACCCCCAGTGGACCCCCCGCCCAGATAATTCACTGTCTTCTTGACCCATTTTATCCTTGGGTCACTGGAGCAAAGTTGTTTTGGGCTACCTCTGGGAGTTGTACTATTTATTTAGCAGTACTGTGGAACTCTGAGCAAGTCACTTCACCACTCTGAACATCAGTCTCCTCATCTGTTTAATGGGGATGATAGTAACTACTTCACAGTAGTGAATAAAACCAATAAATATTACCACCCTATGGAACTTACATGCTAATAGAGAAAGACAGGGATGCCGGGGTGGCTCAGTCGGTTGAGTGTCTGCCTTCAGCTCAGGTCGTGATCTCAGGGTCCTGGGATTAAGTCCCGCATCCGGCTCTCTGCTCAGCAGGCAGCCTGCTTCTCCCTCTGCCTGCCGCTCCCTGTTTGTACTCTCTCGCACTCTGACAAATAAATAAAATCTTAACCAAAAATGGAGGAAGACTCAAACTGAGTGAATAATACAGTATACAAGTGGAGTGGTCAGATGAGGCCTCTTGGTAAAGGTGGTTAGATGAGAAGGGAATGTAGGAAGTGCTTTGTCAGACATGAAAAGAACTAATTTAGGACTATAAGGCTCTTTAGCACAGATGCCCTTGCAAGGCTGAGGCTGAGAAAAACAAAGTATCTCTTAATCACCCAGCCTTGAACCCTGATCTGCTTAACATTAGGTCCAGGATCCAGATCCCCCAGCCCAATCAGACAGGCCTCCCCTTATGGTCTTTCTCTTTTGTTCTTTGCACCTTTGCCTCTTGCTTTTCCCTGTGGCCTTAACCTTGGCCCCTTCTAAGCAGGTGAGCAGCTGGGAGAAGCTGCAGCTACAGGAGTGCTTGTGGGCTGGTGAGTGGAGCCTGGGGAAGGTTGGGGCAGGGCCATTGCAATAGAGGTGAATCCTGGAAGTGCCACCTCATGGGGGTGAAGGTCAGCCACAGGAAGGGGTGGGGGCAAGTGGCAGCCTCCAGCATGGTTGGGTCTCACTCAGAGTGTGCTCTCACCCCTTCCAGAGTCCCTTGGGGCCCTCAAGGATGATATGCTGGTGGAGACACGAGGCTCCCAGGACAACAGATCATTCTGTGCCTTGGAACTCAGTGGCTGCACCCCATTACTCAGCCGGGCCTCCACGGTGAGGACGAGGGGGCCCTCCTCCATGTAACTTTCCAGTTCCATCTCAAGCCTGATCTCAGATTTTCACTACATTCAATTTCCCCTCCTCTGTGCCAGACCCTGTGCTGCTCTCTAGGAATGTGGGGGTGGGGGGTGACTCAGACCTAGGCCCTGTTTTTAGTGACCTCTTACAAGTCTCTAGCTGCCCCCCCCCCACTATTCGGCTCAGCTGCAGCTTGGTGGTCTCCTGAGAGTGGTGCCCCTAGGTGACAGCCTCCCTTTGGCTTGGCAGAGGGCAGCTCGCCTCGGAGAGCAGTTACTACAGGACCTGCAGTCAGGCCAGTGTCTGCAGGTGAGTAGGTGACAGAAGGGCCCTGCCCCAATGCCCAAGGCCATAGGCCTAAAACTCTGTATTTAACTTCTTCCATCACTTCCCGTGCCTAGCAGAGGGTACCAGGGAAACTCTCACTCTTCCAAGGCACGGGCCTCCTCACTGTCCGTCTAGTACCCACTCACCATCTATTTCTGCTTATTTTGTGTCCAGCCCTGAGGAAGCCAAGAATTGAAGAAGCATAGTTCCTGTTCCCATGTTGCTCACTGCTGGCTAGAAAACAGTAAACAGATAACCAAATTCGTATGCACTAAGCATTGGTTTCCAGCGAGAGCTTCAAGGAAGGGTGTTCACATGGGCCATATCTGGCATGGAGTAGGCACAGCGTGATCAAGGGCAGAGCAGCTTGCAGGGACCTACAGAGAGAGAGAGAGAGAGAGAGAGAGAGTGTGTGTGTGTGTGTGTGTGTGTGTGTGTGAAGTATGCATAGTTGAGGTGGGAATTTGGAGATCAGGCTGGTCAGAACTTGGTGGGTGTTCTGGGGCTGTGGCCTTGGTTTTGTTTGTGTCTTACAGCTGTGGGAAGATGACCTGAGAGCACTGTGGGCCTGCCCCATGGACAAATGTGAGTGTTACAAAAACTGCCCTTCCCCTCTACCAAGGGCCGGAATCTAGACATTCCTAGGGAGCACATGCAGTGGCCTTGTCCTTCTCTGGCTCACATCAATCAGAGGGACATTCCTTCCTTCATTCAAAAACCAAGAAGAGAGCTTACAGGGATTCAAGCATCACCAAAAACACACAATCCCTGTCCCCACCACAGCCATAGAAGGTTAGAAAGACATTATTACCTCAACAATCACTTACATTTAGTAAATGTGAGCTATTGAAGCATTCACTTATACAGTGTCCAAATCCAAAATGCATGTATTGGGAACCTGATTTAGGTGGGGTGAGGCCAGGAAAAGGTTCTGGCTGTGCTGACGGCTGAGCTAGGTGAAGGAGTGCGAGATGCTTCTTTGAGGAATTCCAAGGTAGCCAGTGTGGCTGGAGGGTCTTAGAAGGCAGACCTCTACCACAAGGATGCAAGGGTCATTTAGGACCTTGGGAGCTGATGTAAGGAATTAAAAACTTTTTTTTGAGAGGGGGGAGGGGCTGAGACTCTTAAGCAGAATTCACACCCATGATCTCACAACTCTGAGATCATGACCTGAGCCAAAATCAAGAGTAAGACCCTTAACCTACTGAGCCACCCAGGTGGCCCCCTAGGAAATTGGATTTTATGTTAAGAACAATGGGATCTTCCCGAAAGGCTATCATCAAACTTGTATTTTAAAAAGATCTCTGGGGCTGCCATGTAGTAAAGGACTTGGAGGCAAAAAAGAGTTTAGGGACACCAGTTAGAGGGCTGTTGGAGTCATCAAGAGAGTGAGGTCAAGGGCCCAGCAACCCTATGCTTAGGACAGTATTAGCTGACATTTGAGCACTTGCTAGGCCCAGCATAAGTGCTTTGTGTGTATTAATATTTGTAGTCTTAACAACAACCCTAGTAATAGGTACTTTTGTGAACCCAGTTTTACAGAGATGAAAACTGAGGCAAAAGTTGACATGACTTATCCGAGGTCACCCAAGTAGATGGATCTATGTCCCTATATTGACTCTGACACTATATGTGGTGGATTTGGGGCAAATCTTTCCATTCCTCTGAGCCAGTTTAGTCACCGCATGGCAGCCCCAGAGATCTTTTCAATGAGTTTTTCGGGGCGCCTGGGTGGCTCAGTGGGTTAAAGCCGCTGCCTTCGGCTCCGGTCATGATCCCAGGGTCCTGGGATCGAGGCCCACATCGGGCTCTCTGCTCAGCAGGGAGCCTGCTTCCTCCTCTCTCCTCTCTCTCTGCCTATTTGTAATCTCTCTCTCTGTGTCAAATAAATAAATAAATAAATCTTTAAAAAAAAAAAAAAAAGAAATTCAATGAGTTTTTCTCCTTCATGAGGTAGGGTGAAAGTGTTAGGTATCTAACTAGCCTGTCTTCTCCCCCGGGTCTCCTAGACGTTCACCGGCGCTGGGCCCTGATGTGGCTGGCCTTTCTACTCTTGGCCTCTGTGCTTTTCCTTCTCTTCCTCGTCAAAAAGAACCACGTGAAAGGTGAGCACTTCCCGACCCCCCCACCCCCGCCCCACTCCCCAAGGGCAGGGCTGGGGGTTCCCCTCCAGGGGCGGCGGCTGAGCTCACGGGCCGCCCCCGCCCCTCTCCCCTAACAGGGTGGCTGAGGCTCTTGAAGGAGGACCTCCGCGCGGGGGGTGAGTGTGAGCAAGTGCCGGGCGGGGGGCCGCCCTCAGCGGGCCGGGCCTCGGGCCTTCTCACGTCTTCCTTTCCGCTCTGCTCTCTCCGGCAGCTGCCGCCAAGGGCCGCGCGGCTCTGCTCCTCTACTCGGCGGAGGGCGCTGGTTTCGAGCGCTTGGTGGGCGCCCTGGCCTCGGCGCTGTGCCAGCTGCCGCTGCGGGTGGCCGTGGACCTTTGGAGCCGCCGTGAACTGAGTGCGCAGGGCCCCCTGGCCTGGTTCCACGCGCAGCGGCGCCAGACCCTTCAGGAGGGCGGCGTGGTGGTCCTGCTCTTCTCGCCCGGGGCCGTGGCGCTGTGCCACGAGTGGCTGCAGGACGCGGCGTCAGCGTCCGCCCCGCACGGCCCGCACGACGCCTTTGCCGCCTCGCTCAGCTGCGTGCTGCCCGACTTCCTGCAGGGCCGGGCGCCCGGCCGCTACGTGGGGGCCTACTTCGACGGACTGCTCCACTCGGAGGCCGTGCCCGCCCTTTTCCGCCGCGTTCCCGTCTTCTCCCTGCCCTCCCAGTTGCCCGACTTCCTGGGGACCTTGCAGGGGCCTGGCGCCCCCCGTCCCGGGCGACTCGGGGAGCGGGCTAAGCAAGTGTCCCAGGCGCTGCGGCCGGCCCTGGACCAGCTGCTTCGGGCTCCCGGGGACGGCACGCGGGATGGCACGTGAGGCAGGGGCGACGACTCGAATAAAGGCAGACGCTATTTTTCTACCGGTGTCTCCCGCTGTGTCCGTGAGCGCGTCGCTGGCAGAGCACGAGGCCCGCGGCCCTTTAACAGCCGGACAGGTGCGGCTCGGCACGGACTNGCGGGATGGCACGTGAGGCAGGGGCGACGACTCGAATAAAGGCAGACGCTATTTTTCTACCGGTGTCTCCCGCTGTGTCCGTGAGCGCGTCGCTGGCAGAGCACGAGGCCCGCGGCCCTTTAACAGCCGGACAGGTGCGGCCCGGCACGGACTGCGGGCGGCTGACGTGCGCCGACGCGATGGCACATGGGCTGCCACCATTGGCTGGGGGCGGGCCCCGCCCCCCGGGCTGCGGAGCCGGCGGAGGCCGCACGTCTTACGCAGGCAGCGGCTGCTGCGGCGTTGGGGCGACTGAGCGGTCGGCGCCCGCGGGCTGGGTGGGTCGTCTCTTCCTCCCACGCAGCCTGCGCGGATCTGGATCCTCCCCTGCCTGCTGGTGGCCGCGCCTTTGCAGCCTGCGGGCCGCAAACCTGACCCCCTTCTCTTCGTATCCGGATACGGGCTCCACCCCCCCTAGACCCGGGTTCCGTTCCGGACTCCTCCCCCCGAGACCGCCCATCCGGCCTCTACTCCCCTCATACTTGGACTCTGACCCGTTCTCCCAAATTCCGCTGATCCTGGCCCCACGAATAGCCCATATTCAGACCTTAAAACAATGAGTTGACTTCTCCCTTGCGAAGGATTCAGGCCACCTCTCCCACGGTGACGAGGATAACTTATTCCCGTCTTGGAACTGCAGAACAGGCTCCTTCCTCACCACTACCCCTCCCTCGGCTGTCCCCCAAGTCTAGCCTCCTTATAATAACACAGACCTGGGCGCCCAGACCCGCGGCACCTCTGAACCAACGGTTTTCTTTCTCACCTGGCTTCTCCAGTGAGTCATTCCCATTCCCTCTTATCGACAGGTTCCCAGCCTGGGAAAAGATGGCCTCACTGCCCCGGAGGGGCCTGGTCCCACCTCTGCTCTGGGGCCTGAGTCTCTTCCTTAGCCTCCCAGGCCCCGTCTGGCTCCAGCCCTCTCCGCCTCCCCAGTCTTCTCCCCCAACTGAGCTCAATCCATGTCATACCTGCCGGGGACTGGTCGACAGCTTCAACAAGGTGGGTGAATGAGCAGCCTTGTGGGAGATGGCCTAACCATGGTAACACGGGGGTTAAGAGGAGTTCTGGGATGCAAGTCTGCATGAGTCAAGTACCAGCTTGGTTGCTTACTAGTTGTATGACCTTGGGCAGACTGCCTCTCTGTGCCTCAGTCCCCTGGGCAGTGAAATACAGAAGTGCTAGAATGTGCCAGGCACCGTGCTTAGCTATTACTAATGTTCTCTGTTTCCAGGGCCTGGAGAGAACAATCCGGGACAACTTTGGAGGTGGAAATACTGCCTGGGAGGAAGAGAAATTGTCCAAATACAAAGACAGGTAAGGGGCTGGAGAGGTGGGTTTGTATACCTCACCTCCCAATCTCTGCTCTACTGGTGGGGGCCTTGAGATTCTTGGAGAGTACTTAACAAATATCACTGAACATCTCTAGTACAGCAGTAAATAAGGCAAGCAAAATCCCATCCGCAAGGAGCTTACGTTCTAGTTGAGGAGACAGACAATGAATAAGTAAATAATGTCATATCAAATGAAGAACAGGAAAGCAAGACAGACTACAGAATGGTGGGAGGCGTGGAGTTCAAGGTGTGATGTTTGAACCAAAACCTGAAGTGAAGAAGCAAGCTATGTGACAGTCAGGGAAGGGATTTGGACAGAGTGGGACTGAGCTTGGTGTATTTGAGAAGAGGCTGGATGGGAGTGAGCAGACGAGAGAGCAGATGAAGCCAGAGTACCTTGAAGGTCACAGAATGGTGTTTAGATTACGTTCTGAGTGTAATGGGAAGCCATTGGAAGGTTTGGAGCAGAGAAATGATGTCTTATTTTTACCTTTAAAAGATCACTCTGCGATGTAGCAAAAAGACTGTAGGGGCTGGAGTGGAGGAAGCAGGGAAACCATTTAGGAGGCTAGTCTGACAGCAGTATGAGCTAGTGCGGTCAAATTCTGGGTATATTTTGCAGATGGACTGATAGGGCTTGATGACAGAATCATTATGGGGTAGGAGAGAAAAAGAATAAAAAGTACTTAATTAGGTTTGGGGCCTGAGCAACTGGGTGGATAGTGGGGCTGTTTTCTGGTATGGGTAAAGGTGAGGCAGGAGAGGATTTAGGGGAGGGGTGGGATTAGGTGTTCTCCTTTAACATACTGGGCTGGGTTGTCCCTTAAACAGCCAAGTAGAGTTAGATTTAGGCATCTGAGGTTCATGGGAGAAGTAGGAGCTAGAAACCTGAATTTGGGGGTCATCAACATATGGTCAGTATTACAAAGCCATGGGATGAGATGAGACCATGAGGCAAAAGGCCTGAGTCCTAGGCCCTCCTGCTCTTCAAAGTCAAGTTAAGGAGAAGGAATCAGCAGGACTTGGAGTTAGACCTGGTTGTCAGTTCTGACCCTGTGTACCCTTGGGAAGGTCACTTAACCTCTCTGAGCCTCAGTTTCCTCATCTGTAGAATGGGGATATTGATACTTGCTGTGCCTATTTCATAGGATTGTGGTAAGGATTAAACTGTGATGCCCACTAGAAACAAAAGATTTTGTTATTATGTAACATTGGTCATTTTCCTTTCCCTTAGTGGGCCTCAGTTTCCTCATTTAGGAGTGAGGGGATTGGCCAAGATAACCCGAAGGGCACTTCTCGCTGTATACTGGCTCCTGGTTTTTGTTTGTTTGTTTAGTTTTCGTTTTTTAAGTTCTCCCCTCCTATATGCCAGGCACATGCCAGACCCTTTAAATACAGGATACATGTATGTGTGTGTATATATGTATTTAAAAAAAATTTATTGTGGTAAAATATATATGTAATGTAAAATTTACCACTAGAAACATCTAGTACATTTATAGTGTTTTGCAACCTTTACCACTGTCTCGTTCCAGACCATTTTTATCACCCCACAAAGGAACTCCATACCAGTCACTCCCCATTCTCCCCTTCCCCCAGCCCCTGACAACCATTACTCTGCTATCTGTGTGGATTTGCTGATTTTATTGGAATCTATGTATGTCTGGCTTCTTTCACTTAGTATATTGTTGTCAAGGTTCATCCATAATATAACCTATGTCAGTAGTTCATTCCTTTTTAAAGCTTAATAATATTTCCTTGTATGGATTTACCATGTTTTGCTTATCCATTCTTCAGTTGATCAACATCTGGTTTGTTTCTACCTTCTGGCTATTGTGTGTAGAGTTGTTACAAATGTTTGTGCACAGGTTTTTGTTTGAGCACCTGTTTTCCATTCTTTGGGGTATATAACCAGGAGTGGAGTTACTGATTCTTATGGTAATTCCATGTTTAGCCTACTGAGGAACTGCCAAACTGTTTTCCACAGTGGCTACACCATTTTTATTTCCCACCTTCAACATAGGAGGGTTCCAGTTTCTCCACAGCCTAGCCAACACTCGTTACGTGATGTATTTTTAATCACATATAGCAGCAAGGGTGTTATATTCCATTGTGCAGTGCAGGAACTGAAGTATCTTACAACAAATCTGCAGGGTGGGTTATTGTTTCCATTTTACAGATGAGAAAACAGAGGTTCAGGAGAGGTTGAGTGACTTGCCCAAGGTCACGCAACTGGATTCGAACCTAGGTCTATCTGACTCCCCAAATCAATAGCCCTTCCGTTATGCCCTCTGGCCTTTCCTTTGATGTCATGGCATGAGGGGGGTGGGAGAGGAGACCTTAAGGAGGGTGGTGGGTGGGGTGGAACATAGTCCTACCACCCCCACCCTGTCTGGTCAGCGAGACCCGCCTGGTAGAGGTGCTGGAGAGCGTGTGCAGCAAGTCGGACTTTGAGTGCCACCGCCTGCTGGAGCTGAGTGAGGAACTGGTGGAGAGCTGGTGGTTTCACAAGTGAGTTGTTGGGGGTCTTCCCAGGGAGGGGCCACAGGCAGGGCCTGGTGGTAGAGGAGGAGGTTGCATGCTTGCTTCTGTGTCCTGATTCGGCTCCTTCTTCCAAACCTAGATCTGCTAAGGACTTAGTTTTCGTTTTTTAAGTTCTCCCCTCCTATATGCCAGGTAGGGGGGAACCAGGTTCTCACTCTGAGCTTCAATTTACTCCTCTGCCGAATGGGGAGAGGGTGTTGGTCAGGTAGCCTTGTGGGTCTTATAGCCAAGGCGGGTTGTAGCACAGATTTTGGGGGAGGCTGGGGGGTGGGCAGCACCTCTGGCACTGTCTCAGCCGCCCTTACTGTCATCCCCACCCCAACCCCTTTAGGCAGCAGGAAGCCCCAGACCTCTTCCAGTGGCTCTGCTCAGATTCCCTGAAGCTCTGCTGCCCCTCAGGCACCTTTGGGCCGTCCTGCCTTCGTGAGTTTTCAAGCTCCTCTCGGGGAATGAGTGGGCACTGCCAAGGCCAGGCACCCAGTCCTGGCTCCGTCCCATAGCTGGCTGTGTGAGCTCAGGTTGCTCAGATACTTTCTCTGGACCTTAGTTCTCTGCCTCGCAGGGCTGTTGAGATGAGCAAATCGGTGGGGAATGGCTGTGAGAAAAAGATAATAGGGCTAGACAGTCAGACGGGTATGTGGTTTTTCTCATGTGTGTGAGAAATGCCCCCATCACCCACCCCCATTTCCCACGCCTGGATCAGATCAGGCCCATCCCCTGGATGAAGGTGACCTTCCTAGGGACAGGCAGGTGCTGCACTAAAGCCCCCATTGTCACCTTTTCTACACACGGTCCTGAGGGAGGAGCTGTACCTACTACCACCCCCTTTTAGAAAAATCTCTCTGGAAGCTTCAGATAAAGACTTAGTGACCCAAAGAATAAAAAACAAGTAAGTTGAAAACAAACAAAAAAGGGAGTTAGTGACAAGGATGATTAATTCAGTCTTTATAAAAGGAAAGATTTATAAATAATCTGTTCCACAGGAGGGTACTGGTTAAATACATGCCACATGAAGTATTATGTTGCCATGAAAACTAAGTTTCCTCTCCAAAAATGTTTAATGATGTGGGGGAATATTCTCTGTGTTCATGATTGTATTTGTGATGTCACCTGGTTTGGTGTCTGCCCACAGCCTGTCCTGGGGGCGCAGAGAAGCCCTGCGGTGGCTACGGGCAGTGTGAAGGGGAAGGGACTCGAGGGGGCAGCGGGCACTGTGACTGCCAAGCCGGCTATGGGGGCGAGGCTTGTGGCCAGTGTGGCCTCGGCTACTTTGAGGCAGAGCGCAACGCCAGCCATCTGGTATGTTCGGGTAGGTAGCCAAGAGGTGCGGGGCTGGGCAGGAGCCAGTGGGGTGCCTGTTTACCCATCCTCACACGTTCTCCATTCCCCCCAGCCTGTTTTGGCCCCTGTGCCCGCTGCTCGGGCCCTGAGGAATCAAACTGTTTACAGTGCAAGAAGGGCTGGGCCCTGCATCACCTCAAGTGTGTAGGTGAGTGAGGCGCTGCCCTCGGTGTGGGGAGGTGGTCCCCATCACCACACACATCTCTGGGCTAGACCAGCACAGCCCCTGTCTTCATGGAGATCTTAACCTGGTCGGAAGGGCAGAAGAGTAACCAGGCAGTTAGAGTATAGACTGGTCTCTGTGCTGTTAGAGATATCCCTGAGCCAGCTCTGTAGTGGTGGGGAATCAGGAAAGGCTTCTTGGAGGAGGTATCACTTAGCCCAAGTCTTGAAAATTGAGGAAGGATTAGCCAAGAAAATGAGGATACTTAACTTGGGGTTAGGAAGCCTGGGTTCAAGACTTGGTTTGGTCCCTGTCCCGTTATTTATATAGATGAGGGTAAAGACTGAGCTGTTATAACAGAAAGATCACTAAAGACTGTGGCTTAAAGAATATAGAGGTTTATTTTTATCTCCTATCACAGTCTCAAAACAAGCGGTCCAGGCGGGGCAGGGAAGTTCTGCTTGTCAAAATCATTCGGGGACCCAGTACTGCCTGTCTTACTGTGTGGTCATCCCCTTGGGACGGATCTGTTGTTCGAGGTTGGGTGACAGGTACCTCCATGTTCCAAGACCTGACACTCAGGAAGTGAGAACGGGAAGGAAGTGCATGGAGGAGTCCAGTTCTGTCGTTCTAAGGCCAAGCTAAAAGTGGGGCACATCACTCCTGTTTACATCCTGTTGGCCAGAACTCAATTTCAGGCCGCACTTAGCTGCAAGGCAGATTGGAAAACGCAGTCTCTGGCTGGGCGGCCCTGAGTCCTGCTGCACCTCTGCATCCTCGCTGGCGCACAGCCTGTGGTCTCTGGCCCACTGAGTGGGGGTGGGTCCGTTCCCCAAGGCGTCGGCTTCCCTACCAGTGCAGTAGGGGTTGAGACTGCCGCCCCGCCGGCCTCTCTGCAGACATCGACGAGTGTGGCACAGAGCGAGCCAGCTGTGGAGTCAGCCAGTTCTGTGTGAACACGGAGGGCTCCTATGAGTGCCGAGGTAAGTGCCAGTCCCAGAGGGCAGGGGGGTGGAGAGGGTAGGAGGAGCTGCCAAAAATTTCTTCTGGAGCAGGGCTTCCCCCTCCATAATCCACCCTGAGCCTAAGGGCAGCTCTCACACCTGTCTGTCCTCTCCCTTCTCCAGAATGTGCCAAGGCCTGCCTGGGCTGCATGGGGGCAGGGCCCGGCCGCTGCAAGAAGTGTAGCCCCGGCTACCAGCAGGTGGGCTCCAAGTGTCTCGGTGAGTCTCCTGCCACGGGGGCACAGACACCGTGGAGTGCCTTGCCCACCACGAATTGAGAACGGCTGGGGGGCTATGGACAGGGCAGGGGAAGGAAGGGTAGAATGTTCTCTGGGCAAGGGCACAGGGGAGTGTCTGGACGTGAGCGAGATGGGAGTCAGAACTGCTGTATGTGGGACTCACACTGGGGGCCTGACCCCGCCTCACCCTCCCTTAAGATGTGGACGAATGTGAGACAGAGGTGTGTCCAGGAGAGAACCAGCAGTGCGAGAACACCGAGGGCAACTATCGCTGCGTCTGTGCCGAGGGCTACAAGCAGATTGAGGGCATCTGTGTGAAGGAGCAGATCCCAGGTGAGCCCCCTAGTGGCCCCCAGAAACCCGAGGGGGAGAGGCGCTCATCCAGGGGGAGGGCAGGCAAGCCCCTTCTCCAGGCCCTGCCCCGTGCCCCCGGCCACCCCGCCTGCGTGAGGCTGCATCTTCTCTCCAGGCTGACTTCTAGCCACCACACACCTCCCGAGGGACAAAGAAAATCACACTTGGTGTCAAATCACCCTACCTCCATTCTCATCTGTCCAGTGGGACCAGTCCTTGCCCTGGGCTGCCCAGAGCGGTTGTAGGCTGTAGGTGTGATGAGATGAAGGACAGTCACACTGATGACAATAGGGACCACTTGCAGAGCTCTGGCCGTGTGTCAGACGCTGTCCCAAGCATGTGGAGCGTATTAACGTCTTTCACTTCTAAAACAAATCCAGCGCTGTTGGTGTTATTCTCGTCCCATTTTGCATAGTGGAAACTAGGATGCAGAGAGATGAAATAACTTGCCGAGGGCCACGTGACAAGTAGGTCACAGAGCTGGGAGTCAAAGCCGGGCAGTCCGGCTCTGGAGCTGGGCTAGTACACATGCTCTGTCTCGACATGCCCACCACATGGCCTTGGGCAAACCTCTTTACCTCTCTGAGCCTCAGTTTCCCACTCAGCGAGATAGGGACAACGACCGCCCCTGTCAGAGTTGTTCTCAGCAGCGAATGACGTGTGCCAGGCAGGCAGGCATGCGGCAGCAGTGATGAGGTATGTGGGGAGCTCCAGGAACAGGGGACAAGTAACAGGTGCTTCTCTTGTTCTTCAGAGTCAGCAGGCTTCTTCTCGGAGATGACAGAGGATGAGCTGGTGGTGCTGCAGCAGATGTTCTTCGGGGTCATCATCTGTGCGCTGGCCACACTGGCCGCCAAGGGCGACTTGGTCTTCACTGCCATCTTTATCGGGGCTGTGGCGGCCATGACCGGCTACTGGTTGTCAGAGCGCAGTGACCGAGTGCTGGAGGGCTTCATCAAGGGCAGATAATCCCTGCCACACCTGCAGGATCTCCTCCCATCCAGGCTGTCCCCAGGGGTCAGGCCTCTCTTCTGCCTGGACACTTGAGGCAGCTTGCTTTATTTTTGAGCAGGGTAAGCACCCCCTACCCACCAGGCCTGGGCAGCTGAGGCCCTTGGGGTGAAAAAGTAGCTCTAAATATGGATGCCATGAGATCTTGGCCTGGGGGAGCTGGGCAGACTTCACAACGTGTGTGAATTTTTAAAAAGTATCTCTTTGTGGTGGCTGCTAATGGGTTTTGGCCTCTGCCCAGGATGAGAGGGGGTCCCTGCAGGGGTGGGCCCATCACAGCCCCCTCCTGCCAGCTGCATGCTGCCAGCCCCAATTCTGAACTCCCGCCCCTGCCCCTCAGCCACTGATTATTTATTCATCTCAGGAAATAAAGGTCTTGGAAAATAGAGAAGCTTCAGTCTCATTACCTGCTTCCTACTCCCCATGGGTTGGCCTGAGCTACTGAGGGCCCCTGCCCTTGGCGAAATTTGCTAAAACCCTGGGAAACTGAGGACTACCTTGACTGAGGAGCAGTAGAGGGAGGACAGAGGCTTAGCCCTAAAGTAATATTAAGAGAAGGGGGATGGAGGAACCAGACTTTGGAGTGGAACTTCCTGGGTTCTGTGCCAGCCATCATTTGCCAAGACTTTGGACAAATGACTCTTTCTCTCAACTTCACTCTTCCATCTATGAAACAGGCATGATAATGTTTTCCACTCAGGCTTAAAATGAGAACTAAGATGATGGATGTGAAGAACTGAAGACCGTGCACAAAAGACACGATATGCTATCACATATAAGTAGCCATTACTCCTAAAGCCTCTGTTGGAAGGGTCAAGTGCCCTTTCCTTTTTAAGCCCTCCCTTCCCCAACATACACAGGACTTTGGACTGCTGGGGGCGGGGACTGCTACCTCTTCTCTGAACAGGATCCTGGCATGGCCAGAGGAAGGCATGAGCCAACTCCTAAGGGTTTATTTCTTTGGCACAAAGAGGACAGTCAGTCTGGACAAGCAAGCCTCATCTCTCCACACTGGAAAGTCTGGAAGGGTGTCTGGGGGTACCTGGACCCCATATCCCACACCCAAATCCATGCATGTCCACCCTGTATTCCGCATAAGTCACAGCCTCTGTGCAAAATACCCGCTTGGGAAAAAAAAAAAATTAAAACCAAAGAAACGAGGGTAGGTTCATGCCCGGCTGTTTCCAGGGGTGGCTGTCAGGTGGAAGCCCGGGAATGCCAGTTTTTCAAATGTTCAGCTGTCCCAATGGGCCATGCCCTATGGCCATCGAAGGTGGGGCCCTGATCCTGCAGTCCTCGACCCCTCAGAGCTCAATGGTGTCACTGGAAGCGCTGCGGGAGTCCCCGGGCTTGCTGCGGGGCTGGACCTCACTCTGAGGATCCCCGGGCCGGGCGGGGGACGGGGCAGGGGTAGGGGCTGGGGCGGGCAGTAGCTGCACCGTGCTGGGCAGCTCATCCAGGGGCAGACTGTCCACCGATGACAGCCCGTGACGCCACGGGTTCCAGCTGATCTTGAGCGAGCCACGGGAAAAGCTGTCCATGGAGCTGCGAGAAGGGGCCCCGTCAGGCTCATCCGCGACGTGTGGTGGGACCGGGCCGCGCACGCGCACGTCGCTGAGAGACCTGCAGCGGCCTCTCAGGAGCGAGGAGCCGGCGCCGTCGAGCTCGGCGTCGGGGTGGCTGCCCCGCCGCGGCCGCAGCGCGCCCCCAGGCGGCGAGGAGGCCAGGCCGCGCAGGCCGCAGCGCCGGAAGACGCTGTCTCGCACCAGGTGCTCTCGGAAGAGCGCAGCGTCGATGCTGCGGCTCAGGTTGATGGGCGACGGGGGCCGCAGGTCCAGCTCGCTCATCGACGGCGCCGGCCCCACGCTGCTGCGGGACAGTCCCGGGCCCCCCTGGGGGCCGCGGCCCAAAGACGCAGCCGAGCCCCAGGCGCCTGAATTGGGGGTGGCGGGGGGCCCACCCTCTGCGGGGTTGCGGATGAGGCTCTTGCTGATGTCCAAGCTGCCTGCGCCGACGCCACTGGGCCCCGCATAGCAGTTGTTGGGTCGCTCAGGCACCTCGCTCTTGCCCGGGGGCGTGGGGCACGCCAGACGTAGCAACTTAGCCCAGCAAGCGTGCTCCGTGGGCGGCCGGGGCCGCGCGGCGGCCACAGCGGCCAGCGCCAGGGCGAGGGCCCACGTCAGCTCCAGCAGGCGCAGCCAGAAGTGGACGCCCCACCAGGCCCACGAAAAGCGACCCACCCGGCCTGGGCCCGGGTATAGCCAGAGCGCTGCCGCCAGCTGCAAGCCACTGGCCAGCAGCCCCAGCGCACCCGCCACGGCCAGCAGCCGCGGGCCCGGGCTGGCATCCCAGCCCCGAGGCCCGTCCAGCAGGCGGCGACGGCAGAGGCAGAGCGTGCCCAGAGTTACCGCCGCGCCCCAGGCGCAGGACAAGCCCTGAGCCAGGAGGTTGAGCGCAGGCCGCACCGACAGCAAGTCAGTAGTCAGCAACCCCACGCCGTGCACCAACGCCAACGCTCCCAGCAGGAGCGGGTTCTGCAGCTGCTGTGGCAGCCCCGCGCCCAGCCCGAGCAGGGTCAGGGCCGCCAGCGCAGTGAGCAGCAAGGGGAAGGGCAGGTTGTAGAGTACCAGGCCGGCGCGTAAGCCCAGCCGTGCCTGAGAGCCGTACGGGTCAGCGAGCATGTAGGCAGATCGAAGCCCGGATGCTACGAGCACCAGCACCGCCGCCACCAGAGCCAGCCGGGGCCCCGCAGGGGCGGCTGCCAGGGAGGCCAGGGCCAACAATGCGGGCAACAGGAAGAGCACCCCCACCCCATAGACGTGCAGCTCCCAGGAAAAGCTCAGCACCCGCCGCAGGGGGCCCCAGCGCAGAGGAGGTGCGGTGGCATTGGCGGGGGGGCTGGTGGCTGGGGCTGATGGCACGGAGCTGGCTGAGGGCTCCGGAGGGGGTGGCTGGCCCAGGGCGCGCTGCGTGGTGACCCGAATGAGGCCCCGGCGTGACGTTGAGGGGGCCTGGACTGGGGGTGCTGGGGGATGGCTTTGGGGGCGCCCCGGCCACTCCTCGGCTTCATCTGCAATAATAACAATATCAAAATAGCCCTTTGAAAAGTGCTTTTGATTTTCCACATTCTCTAGCGTGGTGGGCAAGTTACTTAACTTTTCTAAGCACATCTACAAAATGGGGATGGTAATAGCACCTACCTCACTGGGTTCTGGGGAGGATTAAGGGTTTAGCATAGTGCCCAACACCCAATAATGTTAAACGATGTGACCTATCGCTTTTACTAATAATATACCAGCAGTTCTCAGCATTGGCTGCCCATTAGGATCACCTGGAGACCAAGTGAATCAGGTTTCCTTGCAGTGGGGCCTGCGTATTGGAGTTTTAAAAAATCTCCTCCACCGATTTGTGGCTGTTGGAGAAACTGCACTAAATACATCCAAGTCACATTTAAGAATATTCTGGCCCCCAAAGGGCAAATGACTTGTCCCAGAGTACCCAATGAGCATTAGTTTATTATCCTGAGTTTTTTGAAGGAGGTCCTGGTCAGTTCCTTTAGGCAGGTGTTTGTGCCCATTCACTCCTCCCAAATAGCTCACACAGTTTTTTAATTATTAGACAGAGTACCCACTCTCCCCCAGACCCCTAGCCATGCCCTCACCTGGCTGCAGGGCCCCCACAGGGCTCTCTGTTCGATTTGTAGCTGGGCCAGGGTCCAAGGGGCCAGGGATGAGGGACTTGGGGGTACCTGGGGTCTCCAATGCTCCTCTCACCCGCTGGGGGGAGATGGGGTCTGCTCCATTCATTGCTGCTATCTCTGAAATAACAAAAGCAGTCATCACTTTGCCTGACCTTCCAGCGCTCCCCAAAGTCTAATACCCCAAAAGGGAGGCACAGTCACCCTCATTTGCCAGAAGGAGGAAAATGGTACCCAGAGGGACCAGAGGTCACAAAGAAACTGGGGCATCCAGCTACCTTGGAACACTGCCCCCTCCCAGCACTGCTCAGCACCCTCACTTTGATACCCACCTGGCTTAGGCTGCCCATCAGGAGTCTCTGTGGCTGGGGGACCTGAGGGCTGGGGTCTTGGTGAGCCCCTAACATCAGGAAGATCAGCCTGTTTGGGCGAGGGACTTGGAAGACTGACTTCCCAGGTCTCTTCACCTCCAGTCTTCTTGGGGAGCTCCACAGGCAGCTCCTCAGCGGGAGGAAGGCTTTTGGCCAATACCAGGTCTGGCTGGGACCCAGGCTCCTGAGAAGATGCCACCTCAGCTGGGGATACCAAGCCAACATGAGGGACTTCAGGATCCTGTTGGGTGAAGAGGGGGCCTCGAGCTGCCTCCTGGAAGTCATCACCCCCACCCTGTTCTTCTAGCTCTGGCCTCCTGGTAGTGCCCAAGTGGGGAGCAAGAGTGTGGGGAGCGCCCTGGTGGTCTAAGGGGGGCATCTCTGAGATGCTGATCTTGGCTTCGTCCACCAGACCCTCATCTCTAGGTGGTCGTTGCTCCACTTGGCCTCCAGGCTCCGCTGGTGCTGGGGAGGGAGGAACTGTGGCTATCCTGACTTGGAGTCTGGAAGTTATGGGAATGAAAGTGAGATGGGGGAGGCCTACTAAATGGGGAGCTGGTGCTTCTTGCTCTATAGGCTCCTGTGAATCAGGCGGTCCTGTCCAGCCATGAGAACTTGACCCTCGAGCCATCTGGAGGTCGTCAGTTACTGGGAGTCCTTCTCTCTGAGCCCTGTGGGATGCCTTAGGTCCATGCAGGGCTGGGCCAAGGGGAGAGTCTGTGGACTCCTCGGGTACTTCCTCATCAGGGCCCTGGGGAACATTGGAGTTCCAGGGCCTCTCATCTCTGGACTTTTCCCAGAGGAAGTCGAGGGCCTGGGGCTCTGTGCCCATAGGACCCTGGGGGCGGTTTCCTGGGATCAGATGTGGTTCCGAGTCCTCAAGTGGCTTGGGAAGGCCCCGGCCCAGGGCAGGGCCAGCCCCCAGGGACAGCAGCAGCAACAGCAGCAGGGGGCCACATACACGGCCCCATGGGCTGGGAGCCATGGTCCACTCTGATGCCTGGGCCTAGAATACTCAACTTCCAGTCCTCCCTGGATGAGCCTAAAAAAAGAAGGAGGATGACATGTGAAGATTGGGAGTGCCTGTAGCCATCCCAAGAAGGATGGTGGGAAAGAATGAAGAGAGATGCCAGAAGCTCCCCTTTCCCCAGCCCCTTCCTGTTCAACCTCTTCATCCTGCCCAGAGTGACCTTTTTTTTATTAAAGATTTTACTTATTTATTTGAGAGATATAAAGGGAATAAGAGGGAGCATGAGAGGGGAGAAGGTCAGAGGGAGAAGCAGACTCCCCATGGAGCTGGGAGCCTGATGCGAGACTCAATCCCGGAATTCCAGGTTCGTGACCTGAGCCAACGGCAGTCGCTTAACCAACTGAGCCACCCAGGCGCCCCCAGAGTGACCTTTTAAAACTGCATCTCTGGTAAAGCCACTTGCCCCACTTCAAAACCTTCAGTGGCTCCCCGTCACCCTCAGGAAAGAATGTAAGTTTCTCTCCTAGCCTACCAAGGCCACACCAGGCTGCTCACCTATCCCACTGGGCTCTTCAATGCCCCAATCCTTTGTTCCTGCTGTTCCCTCAGCCTGGAATGCCCTCTCTCTTCTACTTCACTTGCTGAAATCCTATTTTTAAAAAGATTTTATTTTATTATTAATTTGACAGAGAGAGAGCACAAGAGAACACAAGCAGGGAGTGGGGTAGAGGGAGAAGCAGACTCCCCGCTGAGCAGGGACCCTGATGTGGGGCTTGATCCCAGGACCCTGGGATCATGACCTCAGCTGCAGGCAGACACTTAAACGACGGAGCCACCCAGATGTCCTATGAAATCCTATTCTCAAAGGCCTGGCTCAAATATCAGAGAGGTGGAGAGGGAGAGGGAGAGAGGGATCTGGGTTTGAATCCCAGCTTTACCACTTCCTGAGTGAGTTACTTCACCTCTTCAAATCGTGGTTTTTCCATCAGTAAAGTGGGTACCTAACTCAAAGGAGCTCTTACAAGACTCACCTAACAAAACACATTATATAGGTCAGACCCATAAGAGGAGTTCAATAACGGTTAGTGCCCTTTTACTTTTCCCTTTTGTCTGGAAAGCTTTCTTTCCCACCAGCCGCCTTAGCTATTTCAATAAATAATTGGAACGCATACTATGTGCTAGGCCCGGGGGATTAAAGCGGTGAACAGACTGACAAGATTCCTGCCCTCATAGAGGTGGCATTCTAGGGTAAGAGACAGACAAGGAATAGTTTTAAATAAGGTGAGCTATGAAGAAAATAAAACAGGGTTAAGCGATAGATGGATAGGGGGCTACTTTACACAGTGGGTAGCAGGAGGCCTCTCTGGGGTAACATTTAAGCTAGACGCTGAATGAGAAGAAGGTGCCAGTCATTTGAAGATATGGGGGGAAAGTATTTGGCAAAGGGAACAGAAAGTGCGAAGGCCCTGATGCAGAATGAACGAATGAATTCAAGAAATGAAAAGGCTATGTGTGGCTGGAGGATAGCAAATGAAGGAGAAAGTTGCAGAGGGAGATAAAATCAGGAAGGTAGGGCTAGATCACAAGGGGCCTTGTAAACCAGAGTGAGGCACCTGAATTTTATTCTAAGTATCACAGGAAGCCAATACAGATGTTAAGCAACAAGCATGGGAGCAACAAGGTCCGGTGTTTTGAAAGGGAGAGAGGGGTGCCCACGTGGCTTAGCCGGTTAAGTGCATCTGACTCTTGGCTTCGGCTCGGTCATGATCTCAGGGCTGTGTGATCGAGCCCCATGTTGGGACCCACGCTGAGTGCAGAGTCTGCTTGAGATTCTTTCCCTTTCCCTCTGCCCCACGGGTACGCACACACTCTCGCTTGCAAAGAAATAAAAATTTTAAAAGGGGGAAAGAGGCCAGTCTAGAAATCCAAGTAAGATATGATGGTGGCTCTTTTCAGCTTAGACATTTCTTTCCCTGACACCCCCTCTATCCTTTTCCATCATCCTGGTCACAGAATGTAATCTCCTAACTCCTCCACTGGCCTGGGGCGTCTGAAGGGCTGCATCGGGATCTTTACTCCTCGTCTCCAGCCCCCTGCATATGCCTGGCCCCAGGGAGATATCCCCTAAAGGTTCCTCTTCCTGAGAGTCCTTAGTTAAGCCATGGAGGCAGAAAGGGACCTGATGGCCAGGAGACAGAGGGCAGAAGCACATCAACCGTGAGAGAGGAGAGGTCTGGGTGTGTTTAGGGGCACAGGCCCTGCTCCCTTCCTCTCTGGGAAGCTGGTGTACCCAGCACTCCCTGGCTCCTCATCGTTGGTGGCTCACATAGACCTTGAGAAACCAATGAAAACTTCGGGTGCTCTCTCCCAGAAATGCCCGGGTTCATCCAAGGTTGTGGACAATTTCAGGTTCAAAGATCCCTTAAACCCATCCCCCAAACTGAGTTTAGATTCTGCCTTAAAGTCTTGTTAGTTCATTTCTCAAACGTTCACTGAGCCCCATGCCCTGCTCCTAGCCCAAACTAGGTGCTGGGGACCCACAGAGAAGCCTCAGTTGGTGTCAGGAGCTGGGGCCAGCTGAGGAGGAAGGCCTGAAGGGCTACTAACACATGTCCTGGTTAATAATAGTGCTCCTGTGTTGAGCACTTGCCCAGTTAGGCTCCTGCGCTAAGATTAGCTGCATGTCCTCCATCTCATCCAACCCTCCCAACACAAGCAGGTGTGGCTATAACCATTTTAGAGGGGAAGAAAACGAGGTTCAGAGAGGTTTAGCAAATTGCCCAAGGTCACACAGCCAGGGAATGACCACACAAGAGGCTGTGAAACCTGCAACGGCTCATTTTGAACATGGGGGTCCAAAAGCTTTTCAGAGGAGACGGTTGAGTTAGGCCTTCAATGATAAGCATATGCCATCTGCTCACCAACCGCAATTCAAACGAGATGTAGGCATCTGTGGACGAGGAGGGGGCTGCCCAGTCCTGGGTTCCTGCTACAGGGGAGATTTTTTGAGGGGGTGGGGTGAGGGATAGGGGGTATCTCCTTACCCCAGGGACTGGGGAGCGGCCGGCCTGGGGGCAGGGCGAGGGCCACCGCAGGACAGCCTCAGGAGCTGGTCCAGCTCGGGTTACCTCTCCTCCTCCGGCTCTTCTCTCCTGGCTCCGCGCCTTCCCGCAGTGTCCCGGGTGGGGGTGGGCGCTGGTGCAGGCCCTGCCGCTCATGCCCAGAAAGGGGGCTGCAGGCCACGCTCCCTGCTGGGGCCCCGCCATCGCCCCCTCCCTGGACCAGCTCCTCACCTGGGCGCCGCGCCGGCAGCCCCCGCGTTCACCTTGCGCGCGTCCCTGCAGCCGCTCGCCGCGCCGCATCCTCCGAGATGCTCAGGCTCGGCTAACAGAGCCCGGCGCTGCCGATCGCGGAGCCCGCCCACAGGAACGCCATCCCCACTTAACCCTTTCCCCTTGCGGGTGGATTCTTGGCCCAGTCCCGACCTCCCCTCTCTCAGAGATTCTCAGGGCTAAGAGGAGACCCGAGGTACCTCCGAGGGATTTGGAAATTCCTTCCGCAACATCCCCGAGTAAGGGACAGCCAGTCCTGGTTTGCACACCCCGTGGGATGTGGAGCTCACTTCCTTTATACCTATATACCTATATTCTTACAGGGATACATACATACCTACCTATGGGTAGATCCTACCTACAGCTTCCTATTTGTCCTTCAGATCTTTTTGTTGTTGATGATGTTAGTTTCAGAAGTAGCTTCAGATCTTTTCCAATGCACAGTCACATATACGTTTTATTTTTTTATTTTTTTAAAGATTTTATTTATTTCACAGCGGGAGAGAGATCACAAGGAGGCAGAGAGGCAGGCAGAGAGAGAGGGGGAAGCAGGCTCCCCGCTGAGCAGGGAGCCCGATGTGGGCCTCGATCCCAGGACCCTGAGATCATGACCTGAGCCGAAAGCAGAGGCTTTAACCCACTGAGCCACCCAGGCGCCCCACATATACGTTTTAAATAGAAATGAGATCACACTGTACATACTGTTCCGAAATTTGCCTTTTTTCTCTTCACTGTGAAATATATCCTGGCACATTTTCCATGTAAATTTCTACAGATCCATCTCATTTCTTGAGAACTGAAGCATATACTCAGCCTATAATTCTTTATCGATCCAAGTCCTGTGGTTGAACATGTAGATTGTTTCTAGCTCTTGCTAGCAGGAATAATAAGGCAGGGACCATTCTTGCATAGACCTCTTTGTGCACAAGTGCTAGTGTACCCATTGGATAATCTCCTACCTAAGGTATGGTTAGATCTATGAGTCTGCACATTTTCAGGTCTGATAGACACTGAAATGTCCCTAGCCCCTCTTTGGACAGCTGCTGATGTACTTCATGTCCACTGTTGGGTTCAATAACATTGAGAGAAATCTACACTAGGAAGACGTGGTCATTTAACATGATGTAAAATCTTTAATGCCATGGAGAAATTTCCAGGGTTGATTGTTGTTTATTTATTTAAATTTCAGTCATTCAATATAAAAGTGATGTATGCTGATTGTCCCGAGTTAAGGAACACAGAAATGTTCAAAGGACACAATTACTGTCTTACTCTTAGCCTCTTCAAGTCGGCCTCCCCAGATGTGCCCACTGTTAGCATCATGTTGTTTATTTTACTTAAGACCATATATGTGGGGGTGTCTGCGTGGCTCAGTTGTTTAAGCATCTGCCTTCGGCTCAGGTCATGATCCCGGGTCTCAGGATCGAGCCCCATGCCAGACTTCCTGTTTGGGGGGAGCCTGCTTCTCCCTTTAAAAAGAAAATACATATGTGCATATCTTTCTTTTCACAGAAATGGGACCATACTATGCATATTATCCTATAACTTTTTTTGCCTTAAGCAGTGTATGTTGGAAACATTCTGAAGGCATTACATACCTATTAGCTCCACCCTTTTCCGCCAATTAGCTGCACAGTGCCACATGGTGTGGACGCACTGTCATTTGCTCACATTCCCAAATTCCCCTACTGAAGGGGGTATAGCTGGCTGATAGCTACTTTTGTTCCTACTAGAAACAATACTGCAATAAACATCCTTACATACCCATACATCCATCTTTACATGGTGATTCTCTAAATTCTCTCAGATAATTATTTGTATGATCCCATTTTTGTTATTATCTATCTATCTATCTATCTATCTATCTATCATCTATATACCTACCTACCTATCCATCCTATTCCTAATTATTAGAGGGTAAATAGTGGTTGATGTGATTTATCTAATTTTGCTTTTCTGTTTACCAATATGCTACACAACTACGTATTTCTTTTAGGATCAGAGACAGGAATGATAAATATCATTTTCAAAAGAAAGAAAGAAAATTCTTCCTGGGTTGAGCTGAGATTTCCCTCCCTCCCCACCTCTGGGTCTCACAGAAGAGCAACACTCAGCCCTCAGCTGTGTCTGACATGCTGCAGTTTGAAATGTGTTCAGAGCCAGAATCCAGCTTTTCTGACTCTAGGAGAAGGGCTGGGCTTTTCCAAGTTCACCTTATCATCTGACCAGCTCTACTGTTTTCTTTGTGGGAACCCCTTCAGAATTGTAAAGGCACCTCTCATTTCTCTAGAATCTTCTCCCTCCAGGCCAACCCTCCCGATTCTTTCAACCTTTCCTCAAAGGACAGGATTCTGGGGTCCTCCTTAAAGCATAACTCTCGAAGGAGGACCTGGGTGGCTCAGTCCATTAGGTCTGACTCTTGGTTTCAACCCAGGTCGTGATCTCAAGGTGGTGAGATTGAGCCCCATGTTGGGCCCTGGCCTCAGTGTGGAGGCTGCTTGAGATTCTCTCTCTCTCTCTCTCTCTCTGCCTCTCCCTCTGTCCCTCCTGCTCATGTTCTCTCTCTAAAATAAATAAGTAAATATTCAAAAAAATAAAGTATAACTCTTGGAACTGAACCTAGTTGGGAACAAAGCTGAACTTTCACCTCCCCTTCCTAGATTCTCCTCCATTAATATGGCCTCATACTGAATTAATGACTCTGGCAGCCACATCCCTGTGTTGCCCAATATCTATCTATTAGGTCTTCCCCACCTCTTTGTGTTCAGTTGGTTTCTTGATCCTCAGTGTAGGACTCAACATTTGTTTCTTGTTTTTTTCTCTTGTTAGATCTAGTCACTTGTTCCAATCTTTTGGGAAGTCATCTGGATCCTGGTTCTATATATTATAGATAACTAGCATTTTTTTTTAGCATTGTCCAAGGTCCATTTCTCTTCCTGGTGGCATCCTGATTTCCTTTGAGGAACTGATGTCTTCTCCCTCATAGGTAGTCTCGAGGGAAGGTAGCTCTAAGGGTCCAGATCCCTCCTCTCATTGCCTCCTGTGAACTCTCTGGTGAGACTTCTTTGGAGATGCTGAGATTCCCTTAGCAGGCTCAGAGTTGGCCTGGTTCCCTTCCTCAGTTTCCCCCAAGAAGCACTACCCATTCATCCCTGCAAAGTCTTACTGTCCCGACAGTGCCCAACCCCCCAGTCCACAGAGGATCATCCAGCTGCTTCCCGCGTGCTCTCTTTAGAGGCAGGAGCCCCAATCCCATTGTGTCTCCAAACCATGGATTTAGGGGTTTCGAGATTCCAAACAAAGGCAAGAGAGATTATGATCCCTTTGGCCAGAGGCCAAGATGAAAGCTGATGTCTGGAAAGAGGAGACTGGCTGGGGGTGGAGGTGAATATAAGCGGGGAACATGGAGTGCCAGGTATAGGTGGGGAGTATCTTGGCTCCAAAAGGAGCTGCCGGCATCATCCTGGGGACTCTGGGAGGTCAGGGATGGGTGGGGGATGATTTAAGTATATGGGAGATGGTCAATAGCTTCATCTACGAAGCACTTAGTTGGTCAGGGGCTACGCTGCTCACCTTACTACATGCATTATTCTTTTTAATAAACCTCTGCGTTGTTAAGCTCTCCACTTTACAGCTGGCAAACTGAAGCTCAGAGAGCTTAAGTAATTTCTTCAAGGTCACACAGCAAATAAGAGGCCACGCTCTAAGTCTGACTTTAGAACCAGCACTCTTAACACTGATGGCACCATTCTGCCCCTGGGGAAGCCCCTCAGAGACAGGAGATGGGGAGGTGAACAAAGCTGGGCTGTGTTAGGAGTTCAAGTCTATGAAAATAGGCCTCCAACTTGGATTCTCTTTTGAAGGGACTTCAACAAGGTTTGGGGATTGTTGAGCGCTCCCACCCAAAAGTACGTTGGGAGGACCCAAGGAAGGGGAGAGAGGAGGCAAAGGTGCTGTGGCTGGCAACGATGAAGCCTCCTGTCTAGACGATGCCCAGGACAGTTGGCGGGCATTTTCATTCTGGCTGGTCTCTGGCAGGCAAGAGCAAAGAAACAAAAGGCAGAACAGGTGGGAGAGGGTGCAGCCTGGCGAACCTTCCTTGTTCTGTGCCTGCTGTCCTGTACCGGGGCGGGGCGGGTGGACAGTTAGACTTTTTCACTAAACTTGCCAAATTAAGCCTCAAAGGTTCCTGGAGTTTTAACACATTCTTTCCCAGATGTTAGCCTGCATGGATATTGGCTAAATGAAGCTTTTATTTAGTTTTTATTTTATTTATTTATTTATTTTTACAGATTTTGTTTATTTACTTAACAGAGAGAGAAAGAGCACAGGCTGGGGGAGCAGCAGGCAGAGGGAGAGGGAGAAGCCGGCTCAATGCAGGGCTTGATCCCAGGACCTGGCAAGCCACTGAAGGCAGCCACTTAACCAACTGAGCCACTCGGGCGCCCCTAAGTGAACCTTTTAAAAAGATACTTTCTGTGCTAATAAATCTGATAATCTGGTACATACTTTAAAACCAACTTCCCTCTCACTTCCAGTTCCTTTCAACTCTTTCTGGTACTTCTGATGATTTCTTCTGGTTTTTATAGCTATTACCTAAGTGCCAGACTTGTACGGCTCATGTTAATTTTTTTTTTTTTTTAGTTTTAGAGTTTTACATATTGATCACCACCAAGGAATATGAAGATTTAGCTTTCCACATTTCCACATTTTTCTGTACTGCTTTGGTGTATATCAGTAATCTGCATTTACAACATTAGAACCGTGAAGCAGTGAGTCAGGCTGATTCAGATGTGTACTGTGATTACAATTCCTTTGCTAGAGATTCCTTTTTCTCATGGGGTAATCCTTGGTTTTTTTATTTGTTTAATTTTCTGTGCATCTGTCACTAATTCAGTCTCCTTAATCTTTTCTTGAGATGAAAAACAATCTAAAGATTTGATTTCCCATCAAGATAAGAATACTTTCAAAAAGACACAGAATTCTACAGAGAATAAGTGGCTTGAAAAATGGGTGGTGGTGGTGGGGGAAACCTGTTTAAAAGAGATTTAAGAGACATAGCAATCAAATGTCATGTAGGGGTCTTTCGGGGATCCTCATTCAAACAAGCCAACCAGACAGAAACATTTTAAGATAAGAGGAAATTTGAACATGATTGGGCCTTAGAACATACTAAAGAACGTCTAATTAGGTAAGATGATGGCATTGTGGGTTATGTTTTTTTTTTTTAAGATTTTATTTATTTATTTCACAGAGGGAGAGAGATCACAAGTAGGCAGAGAGGCAGGCAGAGAGAGAGAGGAAGAAGCAGGCTCCCTGCGGAGCAGAGAGCCCGATGCGGGCCTCGATCCCAGGACCCTGAGATCATGACCTGAGCCGAAAGCAGAGGCTTTAACCCACTGAGCCACCCAGGCGCCCGGCATTGTGGGTTATGTTTTAAAAATTCCTTATCTGTCAGACATACTTACTAAAATATTTTTTTAATATTGTTTTATTTTAGAGAGAGGCACAGGTTTGAGGAGGGGAGGGGCAGAGGGAGAGGGAGATAAGCAGCCTCCCTGCTAAGCACAGAAGTGGTGTGGGGCTCAATCTCACGGCCCTGAGATCATGTCTCGAGCCAAAACCAAGAGTCAGACACTTAACTGACTGAGCCACCCAGGCGCTCCAATTTACTAAAATATTTATATGCGGAATAATAGTGTTTCTGGGATTTACTTTTAAAACATTTTTAAAAAAGTGGGTTTGGGAGATACATGGAAAGATTGGCAAAATATTGAGAATTATTAAAGCAGGGTGGTGGGTACATCATTATATCATTCTTTCCACTCTTGGATAAATTTGGAATTTTCCATAATAAAAAATAAAAAATGAAAAAAATTCATGAAGAAATGAGAGAAAGGAAGAGCCCCATGCACGGGGCTGGCTGTACATTTTGTGAGCTGATCACAAAAATGAAATATTTTACTTCTTGGGTACTAGCCTGTCTTGGAGGAGCACCGGTACAGAACCCAGGCTTCTGAAACCTGCTGGTCTTCCCAGAGAAGGCGGAGCTAGGAGACCTGGAAGGAAAGTGGGTGGGTGGGACCAGGGTGAGAACAAGGGCAGCAGGAGGGGTAGAAGGACCCGGGGCCAAAGCACGTAAGAGGCTGGGGAACATGTTGGTTGACCTCTGCCCTTTGCAGCCAGACTCCATCTGCAGTCACGATAGCCTACAGGAGCCTCTCGTAGCCATGATCATGAGAGGTCTTGATGTCTGCTGCCAAAGGCTTAGGATCCCTACCCCGCCCCCAACTTTAATGGGATAGAATTATGATCAAGGACTTATGATCCCTCCCCCCCAGCTTTAATGGGATAGAATTCACATACACAAAATTTACCTGTTTAAAGGACACTATATTCCTGACTCACAGAAATTCTGAAATAATAAATGTTTGCTGTTTTTTTTTTTTAAAGAGAGATTTTCATTTATTTATTTGACAGAGAGAGAGAGAGAGAGAGATCACAGGTTGGCAGAGAGGCAGACAGAGAGAGAGGAGGAAGCAGGCTCCTTGCCGAGCAGAGAGCCCGATGCGGGCCTCAATCCCAGGACCCGGAGATCATGACCTGAGCTGAAGGCAAAGGCTTAACCCACTGGGCCACCCAGGCACCCAATGTTTGCTGTTTTAATCTGCTAAAAAATTTTTTTAAAAAGCATACTATTTTAGTGTTTTTTTAGAATACTTACAAAGTTGAACAACTAACCACTTCCAATTTTAGAACATTTTCATCGGGCAAAAAGAAACCTGTATCAATTAGCAGTCACTCCCCATTCCTCCCACCCCCCAGGCCCTGGCAACCACTAATCTAGGTTCTGTCCCTGTGGGTTTGCCTATTCTGGACATTTCATAAAACACAGGATTGTAAATGTGTTTTTTTGGGATTGGCTTCCTTCATTTGGTGTGTTTCAAGGGTCATCCCTGTTTTAGGCTGTATCTTTACTTCATTCTTTTTTATTGCTGTATAACATTCCACTGTGTGTTCATACCATATTATATTTATCAATTGATTGATCTATTTACTTTGGACATTTGTGTCATTTCCACTTTGTGGCTATTACGAATAATGATACTGTGACCGTTCATGTATGAGTTTTCTTTTTCTTTTTAAGATTTTATTTATTTATTTGACAGAGAGTGAGCGAGCACAAGTAGGGGGAGCAGCAGGCAGAGAGAAAGGGAGAAGCAGGCTCGCTGGGAGCCCAACTCAGGGCTGGATCCAAGAACCCGGGGATCATGACCTGAGCTGAGGGCAGATGCTCAACAACTGAGCCACCCAGGAACCCCCAGGTATGAATTTTCATGTGGATGTGTGTTCTCATTTCTCTTGGGTGTATTTAGGAGTGGAATTCCTGAGTCATATGGAATCCTTGTGTTTAAACTTTTGAGGAACTTCCAGACTTATCCCGAGGAGCTAAACCACTGATTCTTTTTGACAGGTGTGGAGACTGAGGCCCAGAGAAAGCAAGTGTCCCATGCAAAGCTATACACACACCTGAGTTAGTGCAAGAAAGCAGGAGCCAAGAATGTAAATGGCCGCAGTCCCACCCCACTCACCCTGCCGTGCCCCCACCCAATTTAACCTCTCCATCCCTTGTCCACTAGCAGCAAATCCCTTCACACCAGTCCCTCCCAAAGGCTCCCTGCTGCCGGGTCAGGATCAAATTCACATCTGAGGGATGACTTACAAGCTGCCATCTGGCCCTGATGCTCCCTCATCTCATGTTTTTTTAAGCAACTGTATTGAAATCTAGTTCACATACCAGACCAGTCTTCCATTCAAAATGTCTAACCCAACATTCCTCACATTTTTAAAAAAGATTTTATTAATTTATTTGACAGAAAGAGACACAGCGAGAGAGGGAACACAGCATGGGGAGTGGGAGAGGGAGAAGCAGGCTCCCCGCTGAGCAGGGAGCCCGAGGTGGGCTCAATCCCAGGACCCTGGGATCGTGATC
Source organism: Ailurus styani (assembly GCA_002007465.1). Classification (NCBI taxonomy): domain Eukaryota; kingdom Metazoa; phylum Chordata; class Mammalia; order Carnivora; family Ailuridae; genus Ailurus; species Ailurus styani. The sequence continues at coordinate 1,400,462 of LNAC01000267.1, forward strand.
TGAGCCAAAGGTAGACACTTAACGACTGAGCCCCCCAGGAGCCCCTGCTCGTCACATCTTTTTGTACTTTACCCTTCAGGGCCATGAGGGCCTTGCTCTGGTTTTGTGAAAATGACATTACCTTTGCTTTTGGACCCTTGCACACAGTTTCCTCTGTGTGGGATAATCTTTCCTTATATATTTCCTTGGTTCTGTATATATGTCCTTGTGATCCTTCATGTCTTGAGACGATACTTCCACTGGGAAGCCTTCCCCGACCACCCAGTCTGGTCAGATGACCTGCAGGACATTCCACAGCCTCCCCCAGGTCACCCTGTCAAAGCATGTGACACAGCAGTCTGAGATCTTCATCTGGCACATGGTCAGTAAATAAGTGAATAGAAAGATCTGAAAATATCTAACATGACACCGAGCATATTGTAGAAATCCAGTAAATGTTTGCAGGCCTTACAGGGGCAATACCTCCTTTTGGTAACATTCTAGTCAGTTTGGGTGATTAAAGGGTAAAAATTATTGTTTTTTTCTTGACCAGTACCCCTGGCACTTTGTCCTGGCAACAAAACCTGGGTTTGCCTCTAAGGAATCGCCTCCATCCCACCTTCGGTCCTTACAGTTTAGGTGGGGCTAAACACTTCATAGAATTTGCATGTGACCCAAATCAGGTCTATCTTCTGACTACCAGAAAGTTTCAAAAAGGAGTGTTTTCTTTCCATTGAGCCAGTGTCTCAATGGGAAAACAGACTGCCTGAGAATAGGAGAGTTGAGGGGTACCTGGGTGGCTTAGTTGGTTAGGCAGCCGATTCTTGATTTCAACTCAGGTCATGATTTAGGGGTCCTAGGATTGAGCCCTACATCGGGCTCTGTGCTGAGCGGGGAGTCTGCTGTCTCCCTCTCCTTTGTCCCTCCCCCTGCTCACTCACATGCTCTCTCTAAAATGGATAAATAAATCTTTTTTTTAAAAGATTTTATTTATTTATTTGACTGAGAGAGATCACAAGTAGTCACAGAGGCAGGCAGAGGGAGAGGAGGAAGCAGGCTCCCTGCTGAGCAGAGAGCCCAATGCGTGGCTCCGTCCCAGGACCCTGAGATCATAACCTGAGCCGAAAGGCAGAAGCTGGGTGCCTGGGTGGCTCAGTGGGTTAAAGCCTCTGCCTTCGGCTCAGGTCATGATCTCAGGGTCCTGGGATCGAGGCCTGCATCGGGCTCTCTGCTCGGCAGGGAGCCTGCTTCCTCCTCTCTCTCTGCCTACTTGTAATCTCTCTCTGTCAAATAAATAAATAAAATCTAAAAAAAAAAAAAAAAGAAAGGCAGAAGCTTAACCCACTGAGCCACTCAGGCGCCCCAATATTTTCTTTTTTATATTTGGTCCTTTCAACCAAATAAAAGAACCACATGGACTTTGCCCCAAGTACAAGTTTACCTACTATTCTCAAATCTAAGTCATCATTATTTTTTGGAGATGAGTTGTACATCTGATTGTCAATATTTAGATTTCCATGCATGGTACCTTCCACACCATGATCATTAATAAAGTAAATGGACATTTCAGATTGCCTTAAATGATTTTGAGTGTTAAGTCCAGGTTGATGGAAAAAGTAAGATGCTCATTCAGTAACCTGGCCCAAGCTGAACTCCAGGAAACACACACGATAAGCACCGTATGCTGAGCTTGTGCGCTGCTGATTCTGGGAAGAGCCTGATAAAACAAATATGGATTTTCCCTTTGATTGGCAGGTGCATTTACCATCAACATGGTGGCTGAGAAAAAGCTCATGTCTTATCCACCCAACTTTGCTACAGAAAAAAAAGACAAACTTTGGGTGGGTCAAGAGGCAAAATGAAATGTTCTGAGATGCCCCATGGGAAGGAGGGTGATGTCACTCAATCATTGATTACTGCTTGTATTCCCATCCAACCTATAGTTTTCGGTATATACCATACCACTCCCCACTTAGTCAGGGTCCGGCAAATTGTGGACATTTTAATCTGTGGGTCTTTGCTGCTTCTGTCTGTCTGCTTGGAATGCCCTTCTAGACCACACAACTCTTTTGAGACCCAGGTCAAATGTTAGCTCCCCTGTGAACCCTTGCTCCTGTATTATTTTGTTTAAGCAGCTATTTTAAATATCTTTAAAGGTCAGGCTTTCTTAGCGTGGATCTGTAGGTCACTATGACTAGGCTTTGAAGATCTATCAACACTCCTGTGCTACCTGGGAACTCTCTGTGTCTATGCCCATGTGCATTACTCTGGAGGGGAGGGTCAGAGCTTCCACTGGATTCCCAAAGAGGTTCTGTGACCAAAAAAGGGTTCAGAACCACCAATTTCTTATGACATCTAGTGATAATTTCTCTGTCTAATGAGTTCCTTGAGGGCAAGGGTCACATCTTTTTTTTTTAAACATTTTATTTATGAGAAAGAGCCTGCACACATGAACCGGGGGAGGGGCAGAGGGGGAGCGAGAGGCAGACTGCTCTATGAGCAGGGAGCCTGATGTGGGGCTTCATCTAAGGACCCTGGGACGGCGACCTGAGCTGAAGGCAAGTGAGCCTCCCGGGCACCCCACATCTTTTTTAATCTTCGATGCTTCAGCACCGATCCATAAGACACTCATAACTGTGCCAGGAGGCTGTTAGTGACCCACAGAGGCAACGTTTTATAGGCAGAGAAAACAGGATGTTTTAATTGGTAGAGTCAAGAGTTGTTTGTTCTTGATTACAGTGTTCAACATGCAAATTACATTCACCTCTTGGTACAGAAATGGCACCCTGACACTTCCCTGGGGCAGTCAATCCAGACAGAATGATTCCTGGGCCAACGTTAACTACATGTCTGCCAGCAATCGCCCTTTCTCCCTTCTTACAGCAAAATGCAAACTCTCTTATCCAGAAAAATTGGGAAATGAGGTCTTTCATTCAACTGAGTAGCCATATTTGGTACAGCACTGTTGATCGAATTCTGAACTCTAGCTCAAGACCTCAGATTATGTAACCTATCTTTGATGATCCCAAAGGCACTTGAGAATTCGGCAGTGTCTCAGTGTTGCCGATTTTCACCGGACAGTTTTAAGAGATAGAAGGCTGGCTAAGTCTGTCCTAGCCCTGGGTATTCACTCTGAAAAGAGCTTATTTGAATCAGGTTTTGACCCATTTGCTCTTTATGTCACTCTGTAAGCTTAAAATGAACAACACAGGGAGCTTTCACTTTTCTCATCCATAACTCCTAAATTTTCAGTAATGAAAATGTATTATTTACGTAAAGAAAGTTGTACAAATACTAACAAAAAAAATTAAAGGTAAAACACAAAGTGTTTGGCTTCCAAGAAAACAGGTGTTCACTGTGGTTAGAAGTCAGGCTGACTGCACTTAATTAGGTATAATTGACAATGCTTTTTCCAAAGACTGAATTTTTGCTAAGTTTTATATTATTACTAGCTTGAGTAGTCTCCCTTTCTTTGACTTTCATTACCAGAGTCACCAGAAGGAAAATGTAAAACATTTTAAAAATAGCTGCTTCTGGGTAAGTCATCTAGTACAGACTCCTCAAATCTCCTCTAGATTCAGACATACAGGGAATCTGGCTCAGATAAGAACAATTCTTGCTGAACACCTGCCAGCTCATGCATCCTTCTTTTTATTCTGAGAGGCTCCAGCTCAAACCCAAAGTTACAAAGTTAACCACTGCTCTGAGTTCCGGACACAGCAAATCCCTGTGTGGTCTTCAAAAAATCGAGGTCTGTAATTCCTTCTTGAACATGCCTTCGAAGTGGAGGTCTTTGGCCATGAGCTCCTCTTCGACATCATCTAGTGCCCACTGGTGATCCGTCAGCTCCAAAGCTTCCCACTCTGTCTGCAAAGGAAGAGGACACCAGGGAAGGGAGAGGAGGGCTGTTACTAACAGCAGTGCTGATGGGGGAGCATCAGTTCTGGCTAGCAGCTGGATTAAGCTGTTTACACATATAAACTCATTTCATCCTATGAGGTAGGTGCTGACACCTGCCCTGTGCGCCCCCACACTCAATCTGTAGGCAAAGAGATTAAGGCTTAAAAAGGTAAAATAATCTGTCTGAAGTCACTAGAGCTAGTAACTAATTAGATTTCTCAAACAGTCTATTAATGTTGACTACTTTTGCCTTTAATTAGCAGGTTTAAAAAAATGCTTTAGGAAATACAATAGGCAATACAAATGTTAGCTCATGACTTTTTATTTTTTTTAGATTTTTATTTAAATTCTAGTTAGTTAACATACAGTGCAATATTGGTTTCAGGAGTAGAATTTAGTGATTCATCACTTACATACAATACCCAGTGTTCATCATAACAAGTGCCCTCCTTAATACCCATCACCCATCTAGCCCATTCCCCCACACACCTCCCTCCATCAACCCTGTTTGTTTGTTCTCTATTATTAAGAGTTTCTCATGGTTTGTGTCCCTCTCTCTCTCTTCCCCTGCATATGTTCATCTCTTTTGTTTCTTAAATTCCGGATGAGTGCAATCATATGGTATTTGTCTTTCTCTGACTGACTGACTCACTCAGCATAACACATTCCAACTCCATCCACGTCACTGCAAATGGCAAGATTTCATTCTTTGATGGCTGAGTAATATTCCATTGTGTGTGTATACACAAACACACAGCTTCTTTATCCATTCATCTTTTTTTTTCTTTTTAAAGATTTCATTTATTTGAGACAGAGAGAGAGAGAGAACAGGAGCAGGGGGAGAGGGGCAGAGGAAGAGGAAGGGCGAGAATCAGATTCCCCATTGAACAAGGAGCCTGACACGGGGACTGATTCCAGGACCCTGGGATCATGACCTGGGCCAAAGGCAGATGTTTAACTGACTGAGCCACCCAGGTGCCCCTCTGAACATTCTTGTGTAAGTTTTTGTGTGGACATAGGTTTCCAATTCCCTTGGCTATTTACCTAAGTGCGGAATTGCTGGCCATATGGTAATTATGTTTAACTTTTTCAGGATAGGCTAAAAACTGCTTTCCAAAGTGACTGCATCGTGACCAGCAAGTAGGACGATTCCAATTTCTCCATATCCTTGTCTACACCTGTTAAGTGTCCATCTTTTTTATTATATCATTGAGTGAGTCACTCGATGGAGAAACTGCATTTCTCCAGTGGCTAACAATGTTGAGCATGCTTTCATGAACTTATTGGGTATTTATATATCTTCTGTGGAGAAGATAAACATCTTCTCCAAATTCAAAAAACATTTTGAATAAACAAAATGTTTATTCAAGACTTTTGCCCATTTTTAACTGGGATGTCTTACTATGGCTGAGTTCTAAGAGTTCTTTATTCTGAATACGAGACCCTTATTATAGGAGATATGATTTGCAAACTCTAATACTGCCTTTTCATTTCCTTGATGGTGTCCTCTGAAGTACAAAAGTTTCATTTTTACAAAGTTCCATTTATCTGTTTTTTCCTTTTGTTGCTTGTACTTTTAATGTCATGTCTAAGAAGTCACTGCCTAATCCAGAGTCAAACATTTTACTCCTGCATTTTCTTCTAAGCGTTTTATAGTTTTAGCTCTTACACCATTTAAAGTTTTTTCTTTTTTTTATTGTGGTAAAATATGTAACATAAAATTTGCCACTTTTAACCTTTGTAAATATACAATTCAATGGCATTAATTACATTCACAATGTTGTACAACCATCAAGACTATGTATTTCCAAAATTTTTCATCCTCTGAAAGAGAAAGTCTGTACCCAGTCAGCAGTAAGACTATTCTTTCCCCCAATGAACTGTCTTGGCACCTCTGTCGAAAGTCAATTGATCTTAAATGTATGGGTTTATTTCTAACCTTCTCAATTCTACTCCATTGATCTATAGAATTATCGTTATGCCAGTACTACACAGTCTTGATTACTGTAGCTCCGAAGTAGGTTTTAAAATTGGGAAGTGTGAGTCTTCCAACTTTATTCATATTAAACTCAAACTGGGTTATTCTGGGTCTCTTGCATTTCCATATGATCTTCAGGATCAGCCTGTCAATTTCTGTAAGAAAGGTATGTGGAGTTTTGAGAAGGACTATATTGAATCTGGAGATCAATTTGGGGAGTACTGCCATCTTGACAATATTAAGTCTTCTAATCCATGAACACGGATGTCCTTCCATTCATTCAGGTCTTACCTTAATTTCTTTCAGCAATGCTTTGTAATTTCAGTATACAAGTCTTTCTTTTGTTAAATTTATCCCTAAGTATTTTATTCTTTTCGATACTATTGTAAATATAATTTTTTTCTTAATTTCACTTTCAGATTCTTTATTACCAGTGTGTAGAAATGGAGATGATTTTTGCATCTTTACCCTTCATCTTCTAAAACCTTGCTGGACTTGTTTGTTAGCTCTAACAGTTTTTCTTGTGGGTTGCTTACAATATTCTATATACAAGACCATGTCATCTGCAAACAGAGATCATTTCCTTCTTCCTTTCTAATGTAGATGTCTTTTATTTCTTCTTGCCTAACGGCCCTGGCTAATCATCCAGCACAACATTCAACAGAAGTGGCAAGAGTGGACATTCTTGTCTTGTTCCTAATCTTAGGGGAAAAGCTGTTAGTGTTACACCACTGAGTATGATGTTAGCTGTGGGTTTTTCATAGATGTCTTCCATCAAGATGAGCAAATTTCCTTCTAGTTCTAGTTTTTATCATCAAAAATTAGTGAGGTTTTGCTGTACAAAAATTATACTGGACTTTACATATTGCAGGATCATTTCATGAAAAGGCTTTAAGTATTGATTTTTTTTAAAATGAAATTTATATCTGATGTCCACAAGATCCTAAATAGTTCAGAATATTCTAAATGTTGACGTGGTGACTCTGAATGGACTCTAATTACAGCTTCATTTACAGTGTGGCTTAAATTTGAGTAAGCATTTAAAAGCTAATTAAAGTACCAAGAATCTCCAATTTATTTACAGCTGACTCTGTCTCAGAAGTAATAAGAAATAAGAAATAAATATATAAACACAAATTCATTTGTGCTAAATTTAAATGATGGGACCATACATACTATATTCACTTCAGGGAACCTGTCTTTAAAGTAAGTGTCTGCTAATGCCTTTTGGAGCGTTAGCGAAGCTACAGAAGGAGGTGTGAGCGTACCTTGAAAGCTTTGTTGGTGTCTGCAGGCATGGCCATGGCTGCTCCGGTCATCTGCTCCTGCATCATCCGTGATTGGTCAGCGGCTGCAGTATAAGGCACACTGACATGAGTGCCAGGGCTCAGCAAGCACCCAGCGCCCTCCGGGAAGAACGGTCCTCACACGACACTGATAGGTGCTCAGGAATGGATGATAGCCCCGCAGGACAGATTCACTGACTGGCCCTCCAGCACACTGGCTATGTGACCTAGAGAAAGTCACTTTACCTTGCTGAAAAATGGGCCTCATAATAAGGTAACTGAAGAAAGTGCTAAACTTTATTTCAAGTGTAAACAATCACTACAGCCACCAGTTATTGAGCAACTACTTTACGCCAGGTACTTTAGTAAGTGCTTTACCTATTCTACCTCATTCTACCAAAACAAACTCTGAAGTTAATTAGTAAGGTCTCTATTTTATGGGGCACCTGGGTGGCTCAGTCGTTAAGCATCTGCCTTCGGCTCAGGTCATGATCCCAGGGTCCTGGGATCAAGTCCCGCGTCAGCCTCCCTGCTCAGCAGGGAGCCTGCTTCTCCCTCTCCCACTCCCCCTGCTTGTGTTTCCTCTCTCACTCTTTCTCTCTGTCAAATAAACAAATAAACTCTTAAAATAAAAAAAAAAGGTCTCTATTTTACAAATGAGCATAGGATGAAAGTGGTTAAATCACTTGCTCGAGTTTGCAGCCATTAAATAAGAGAGCCAGGATTGGTCCTGGCAAGAACTCTAGTCAATGAACTAACTGGTCAAACCAGGCCTTCTTTCAGCTTCAGTTTACAGGCTTACATTACTGGTACTGGATTCCTCACGTGAGGCTTTCAGACTTTGGGGAACTATATATTGTCCCTGTGATTTCCAGGGAGAATTCAGATCTTCAGCTGACCCTGGATTTTTTTTTTTTTTTTTTTTTTTAAGATTTTAAGTAATTTCTACACCCAGTGTGGGGCTTGAACTTATAACCCTAAGATCAAGAGTTGCATGCTCCATTGACTGAGCCAGTCAAGGCTCCGACCCTGGAATTTGTAAGACTCTTGCAGAATACCTCAGAAACTTAAGAAGTTTCAGGAGTGAAGCATTATATTTGACTATGCTAACAAACAGAACAGTCTACATGAGTTTTCTGGCCCTGGCATGGATGACTGTCTATCATAGTATTTGCTTATTAAACCCAACATGCTTCTTACCATTATCTTGGCCCAGAATCAGAGAGTAAATGCTCCGAAGCCCAAAGACATTGAGGAAGTACCAGGATGCAGAACTCACCCTAGGAAAGCAAAAGTGAGACAACATAGGTAGTTATTTTAGAATTAACAGAGTTCACACTTTTCTATCACTCAAAGAGGAGATAAAGAAATCACCTGGGGTAGACTAAAAGTTGTCATAATCCACCCATGGCATTTTGAGTAGAGTTTCAATGAGAAAAGAAAATCTATTCCAGTGAGTATGCAAATCAGAAATCTTGTTCTTTAAGGGACATCGGTCTTAGAGTTGGATTTGTGCTTTTATAAAGGAAAAAAAGTTCTTACCAGGATGCATCTAATGTGAGTAGTTCAATTCCCTGTTGCAGCATAGGCTTAAAACGAAGAGTCAGTGGAAATGGGACCTTGGCTACAAAAAAGAGAGAGAAAGTTCACAATCTTTCCTTGCTGTTTTTAGAACAGTTTAAGCATGAATCCTTCCCTGAGGTGGAAACTACCATACACAGTTTGAAATGATTTCTACCAGGAAATTTGTGTCAATTTCTGAAAAAAATAATCAAATGTCACTCTGTTAAAGTTCCTTCAATACCGGCTTTTCTATTGCTTAAGAAGCAGGGACTCTAACTGAGTTGTGACCTAAAATTAGAAAAGAAACTTGCACTGATCAGTAAAACTTGAAATGGAATATATACACATAGAGAATTACATTCCTGAGAAACGAAATTGACTCAAAACAAATTATAAATAGACAAACAACTCGCTCCAATACTTAGGAAATGAAGTCAAAATAGAAACATGCTTCCCTTCATCCTACTTAACTAGAATTAATTTTGGATACAAACGAGCAAGCCATTCATTTAAGTTCCTATTTGTAAAAAAGCATCCACATCATGAACTAATGATGAGTTTGGGATAAGAGCCATAAAATCACGGCACATGAAATTTTTTTTTCAAAGAATGTGATTAGTTTCCAGGGCGCCTGGGTGGCTCAGTCGGTTAAGCATCTGCCTTTGGCTCAGGTCAAGATCTCAGGGTCCTGGGATCGAGCCCCATGTTGGTCTTCCTGCTTAGAGGTAAGTCTGCTTCTCTCTCTCCCTCTCCCACTGACCTTCCCCCTGCTCATGCTTGCTCTCTCATGCTCTCCCTCACTCAAATAAATACAAACTTAAAAAAAAAAAAAGAATGTGGTTAGCTTCCAATAAGAATATGGGACACATTATATTAGTGTCTCAGCAGCACTTGGATTTCTCTGAACAGGGACATGGGAAAGGATCATAGCTAAATGAACCTTAAGTCTTCCGGGTCTGTAACTCACTTGTGACAAAGCCTGAGAACGTCATGTTGATCCATCCGCCAATAAGAATCATAGGGAGCACATTAGTTACATTGCCTTTCATCATGTCTGTGAGCATAGTGGGATCTATAACAAAAAGAAGAGACCACAACATTTTACCAGGGTTGGCAGGGACCTGATTTTCTGTAAATTTTTAATTTATATGATAATTAAAGTAATACAAGTTCACTGTAAAAAATTCAAATGACGTGGAAACATAGGATTAGACAGTTTCTCTGAGCCCACTCTCTGAATACTTTTAATTCTTTGTTGCATATCCTTCCATCTTTATACATACATGTATAAATATGCCCGTGTATTTATACACACAACAGTTTCCACACATACACAATAAAGGGATATTATGCTTACTAATCTGCTTCTTAATTTTAAAAAAGTAAATATATTATAAGTGGTATTTTCACATTGGTTTAATATCTCTCTCACTATTTTCAGTATGTGCACAGGAGTTTACTGTGTGGTCACACTACTTTTGGATGGACCTATAGATTGTTTCTTTCTTTCTTTCTTTTTTTTTTTTTTGGCCAATAAACACTGTTGCCAACAACTACCTAGTACATAATCTACATGTTGATGTGTTTCTGTAAGAGAAACTCTTAGAAGAATGTCTAGGTCAAGGGTTTGAACATTTAAAATTGACAAATACCATCAGATTGTCCTTCAAAAATAGAGGGAGGGTCTAACTTCCCATGACTTTGACAGTAGCAGCTTTGTGAAGCTTTCAATCTTTGCCAGTTTAATGGTCTAAAATGGACATCTTGGGGTCACCTGGGTGGCTCAGTTGTCTAAGCATCCGACTCTAGATTTTGGCTCAGGTCATGTTCTCAGGGTCGTGTGCTTGAGCCCCGCACTGGACTCTGTGCTCTGCGGGAAGTCGGCTTGAGATTCTCTCTCTGGCTCCCTCTGCTTCTCCCCCCATCCCCCACCACGTGTGCACACGTCTTTCTCTCTCAAATAAATAAATAAGTCTTTAAAAAAAAATAGAAGGGACATCTTGTTCTAATTTGCATTCTGTGGATTTCAGTGAGGTCAAATATCTTTTCACACATAAATTGGTCTTTTGTTTCTTGTGGGCTTTCTAAAAGACTTATTAAAATCAAGTGCAGTACCTTCTGTCTGGGTTTCTTACCTAGAGAAATGGGTATTAAAATGAGAGGACAGCCAATACAAAATAATAAATTATTTTGTTTTACTTTAAAAGTGCAGTATGGGGTGCCTGGGTGGCTCAGTGGGTTAAAGCCTCTTCCTCCGGCTCAGGTCATGATCTCAGGGTCCTGGGATCGAGGCCCGCATCGGGCTCTCAGCTCAGCGGGGAGCCTGCTTCCTCCTCTCTGTCTGCCTGCCTCTCTGCCTACTTGTGATCTCTCTCTGTCAAATAAATAAATAAAATCTTAAAAAAAAAAAAGTGCTATATCTTTTCACATGACTAGGGTCAGTGGAAGTAAGAAATCTGTTAGAGCAAAAACTGTAGAGTGGGCCAAGCAATCATGTCTGACAAAGAAATGGCTGGGCTGGGGAAGTAGTTAAGAGCTCCTCCTCTTTCAGACAGAAGCTGGGTGCCCATCTGTCAGCAACGGGATCCAGGCACTGGCTGGGAGCTGGGACTGGGATGCTTTTCCCACTGTGCTCTGCAGAGCCCTGGGTCCTGAGGAACAGCAAAGGGAAGAGACACAGGGACAACGCCTCTAGTTTTCTCATCCCCCAGCCAAGGGCTCTTTTTTTTAAATCCACTTTATACACTGGGGTTCCCAGATGATTTATTTGAAAAAGAGAGCTCCACTTGTGTAGATCCCTGTATTTGATGATCTCTAAGGCCCCATAGATTACTATCTCAAACAATTTAACATTTAAATAAATCCACATCCTCCCTGCCCTCCCCCCAACTCATACTAAGAATCTTCCTTAAAGATGACAGAAGGGAATAAACATACCAGTCATAGGAGAAGGAGGCACTACCTTCCTTTTAGTTTTTTTGAAAAATCCATCCTCTGGGTTGTTGAAGTAATATTTTCGTGTCAAGAAAGACTAGTAGAAAAAGAGAGCTTTTTAAGTCTTAAAACTGTGACATAGCAAATTGTCAGATTATTCCCCCAGAGGTTTAGTCAGAAGCCCTTGGAATAGGCTGTTACACTTAGAGCTGGCCACCTACTTGGCAGCCAACCTGACACTTTAGCTGAGTCACATTTAAAAACAATTTCCTAAGAAGGGCGAGGTCACAACGACAGCAGACACCATTAGGCCACAGCTTAATTACAGATTTGCCAAACTTCAGCTTTCCCCAAAGAGTCCCCTTATTAAACATTCAGACATCTACTGCCCTCAACAGTGCATCGTGGAGCTTTTAATAAAAGAGAAATGAGTACCTGTTTGGGAATGTATTTTCCATTTTCCCTGAGGACTCTGCTCCGAATTAGAACCTGACTGAAAAATACAACCAAGACAATGAGATTTTTAAAAGCGAAACACTAGAAGAAAATGAAGAATAAGAGTAGAAGACCTATTTAAACACAAGAGAGAGCCTATTTGGCAACAGTCCTGTGGGGACACTTTTCCAAATACAAGTGTCCTTAAAACCAATATATTTAATCCAACAATCAGGTCTTCAAAAAAGCATTTTTCAAAAGTCACTGTGTTTATGAACAAAAGATTTCTGAGGAAGGCACATTTGGAACACCATACTCAGCTTTTTCTTACTTTTTTTTTTTTTTTAAAGATTTTATTTATTTATTGGACACAGAGAGGGAGATTACAAGTAGGCAGAGAGGCAGGCAGAGAGAGAGGAGGAAGCGGGCTCCCTGCTGAGCAGAGAGCCCGATGCGGTCCTCGATCCCAGGATGCTGAGATCATGACCTGAGCTGAAAGCAGAGGCTTTAACCAACTGAGCCACCCAGGTGCCCGAGCTTTTTCTTACTTTATAAGAAACTAAGAAGGAACTTTCTCTGAGTGAAAAGAGTAAGAGCTGGATACTCCTCAGAAGATCTGGGGACAGGAAGAAGGAGGAAGGGTGAGGATAAAAGAACTTTTAAAACCCCACAGAGAAATGAGTACAGAATTTGACAGGGTTGCTCCCTGACAGACAACAAATAGAAATTCCAGCAGTATTCAGACCCTTAGTATACTCTCAATAAACATTTACTGAATTAATAAATTATTTGGTGATATCTGACTATAATTGATTATTAAAGTTAACAGAGTGCATTACAAGTGGGTGGTGAGAAGACACAGATGCCAAACAGGACAGAGCTCAAAATACTAATGTTTGCTAGGTTTTCAAAAGTTCTTTTAATGCGGGGGGCGGGGGGACCCCTTGAGTTAATGGATATCCTTCTTGAAAAGTGAAAAAAAAATGCAGATAGAAATAAACACCATGCAAACTGTGCTTGGTTTTGTCTCTACTCCTCAGTATAAACCACCTGCTCTAATCAGGGTCCCCTTGTCACCTTCTGCATATTCTAGTCTCTCCATGTGCTGAGAATGCTCTAGTGCCCCTCTCCTTCACGAGTTCTACCTCATCATACCATAACACCTTCTTCAAGCCCTACCCTCTCTAAGAAACTCTGCCCAGTGCCCTCATGGAATTCTCTCTGGTCTTCCTCCTCTTGACCTCGTTGTTCTGTACGGTTGACTGCTCTAAACACAGACCTACAGAGGTGACATGTAATATGTTGTGTCCCTGGGAGCCAGTCTAAAGCTACTCCAAGTTTGGCCTGTGTACCAGTGCTGGCCTGTGACGAGGTTAAGTGCAGACATTGAAAGTAAGAGTTTAGGAACATTTAACAATTTGGTATTTCCACAATACCCAAATAAATATGTACTAAAATATTTTACTAATAGATCAGTCTATGATAGATTGGAAATAAAAAAAAAAAAACTGGTCCTCATCACTGATGGTTTAGGCAGCATTGGGTCTAGAGTAATGGGTAAAAATTTAAGCTCTGGAATTGAACAGATGGGTTAAAATCCTGGCTCTGCCACTTATTAGCTATGTGATCGTGCGTAAGTCATTTAAATTCCCCATGCCTCCTTTCATTTTCTGTACAATAACAGATTTATTCTCATTGGACAAATACTTCTTGAGCTTCTGAATGCCATGTACTATTGGGTGACATGAACAATACTGATCAAAAGGCAAGTATCTCAGGGCACTTGAGTGGCTCAGTCAGTTAAGCAGCTGACTCTTGATTTTGGCTTAGGTCATGATCTCAGGGTCCTGGGATCAGGCCCTTTGCCGGGCTCCACACTTTGAGGTGGGAGTCTGCTTGAGGATTCTCTCTCTCCTTCTCCCTCTGCTCCTCCCCCTGCTCTCTCTCTCAAATAAGTCTTTTTTTTTTAAATATTTTATTTATTTATTTGACATAGAGAGAGAGAGAGAGACAGTGTAAGAGGGAACACAAGCAGGGGGAGTGCGAGAGGGAGAAGCAGGCTTTCTGCTGAGCAGGAAGCCTGACACGGGGCTCAATCCCAGGACCCTGGGATCATGCCATGAGCCAAACGTAAACACTTAACAACTGAGCCACCCAGGCGCCTTTCAAATAAATAAATCTTAAAAAAAAAAAAGCAAATATCTTATGAAAGTTAACGTCTAGTGGGAGAGAAAGACATTGATTAAATAACCATAGAAATAAATATGAAATTCACCTGTTATGTCCTAGGAAGGAGAGATGGATGGTACGGTGGGAGTGTATAATATGGGGATTTGACCAAGTCTAGGAAGTTAAGGTCTGGGAAAAAGCTTTGATGATGATGCATGAGTACGTTGGAATCTTAAGGACAACTAGAGATTACCTTGGCAAAGTGCTGGAGGGAACAGTATGGGCAAAAGCCCTGCAGCAGGCATAAAGACTATGTCTCTGAGGACCTGAGAAAAGGCCACATGGCTAGAAGAAAGAGAACTACAGAAAACATGGTGAAAATGAGACTTGAGAGACATGCAAGAGACATACTATATAAGGCCACATGCATCCCAGTGTATTTTTTTTAAATGTGGTAAAAAATACATAACATAAAATTTACCACTGTAATCCTATCTAAACACACAGTTCAGTAGTATATATACATATACAAACACAATGGAATATTAGCCACAACAAAGGAGATCCTGCCATCTGCAACAACATGGTCGAAACTTGAGGGCATTATGCTAAGTGAAATTAGCCCAGAGAAAGACAAACACTGTATGATCTCACTTATATTTAGAATCTAAAAAAAAAAAAAGGTCAAACTCATAGAAACAGGAAGTAAAATGGTGGTTACTGGGGGATGAGGGAGATGGGAAGATGCTGGCCAAAAGGTACACAGTTATGAGTAAAGTCTTGGGGTTTTTCATTTTTTGACTCCGGGGGTTTAACATATAGTATAGTGACTATAGTCAATAAAACTGTGTAATGCACTTGAAATTTACTGAGAGTAAGCATTCTTTAACACTGATTTTAAAAAAAGGTAACTATGTGAGGTGATGTATATGTTAATTAACTGGATTGTGATAATCAATTCAGAAAGTATGTCAAATCGTCACCTTGTACATTTCATTTAGTTACAAAATGTATTGAAATGTGACACATGCTACAACATGGATGAACCTTGAAAACGTGATGCTAAGTAAAATAAGACAGGCGCAGAGGGACAAACATTATGATTCCACTTACATTAAGGTACCTAGAGTAGTCAAATTCACAGAAACATAAAATAGAATGCTGGTTGCTGGAACTGCATGAAGAAGAGATGGGGAGTTATTACTTAGTATGTTCACAGTTTGGGATGATGAAAATACTGTCGAAGTGGATGATGGGGATGTTTGCACAACAGTGAGAATATACTTAATGCCACTGAATTGTACACTTAAAAATAGTTAACCCCCCCCCAAAAAAAACCAAGAGTGGGGTGCCTGGCTGGATTCATTGGTGGAACGTGTGACTCTTGACCGCAGGGTTGTGAGTTCGAACCCCATGTTGGGTGTGGAGAGTACTTAAAAAAAAAAGGAGCAAAAAGGAAATACTAAGGATTTTTAAAAATATATTTTTAATTTTTTAATGCTGAGGATTTAAAGCAGAGTTCTTCATACATATCATCTCATTTAAAGTGATTACCACTGCATGTGGCATATCCTAAGCACTAGCTTAAAAGTATCTATTATTTTTCTTTTGCATGTTTTGTTACTTAGACTGAAACTCCCTGAGGGTAGGGTCTTGGCCTTGTCATATCTTGTATCCTACAGCATATGGTACAGTGCAGGGCACATGGTAGATCATCAATAAAAACTTGGTCATTGTAGATAATTCAGGCTTTCTTCAGGCACTGTAATCAACAGAAATTCAGCTACATCTCCTGTATTTTCACCGCGGAGAAATTTTGTAGAACTGGGGTTGAGAACCATGACCTTGAGGAATCTCAACCCTAAATCAAGGCAAGCTTAAATTATCCTATATGTATTTTTTTTCAGATAAATAACAATATTTTTATTAACAGACATACCTCTATTTTCCCTACATTTCTTGCTTGAGTGCTCTTTGATCTCTTCTTTATATGACAAAAATTTCGTATCATTTTTCCATTAACATCTACCATAGTTCATCAATAGTTTTTTAAAATTAAGTAATTAATTTTTATTAACATATAATGTATTATTTGTTTCAGGAGTACAGGTCTGTGATTCATCAGTCTTACACAATTCACAGCACTCACCATAGCACATACCCTCTCCAATGTCCTGTATATTCTAAACACTCAGTTTCTCTGAGGTCTGCAAATGCTACATGAAATTTTTAATTTTGCATTTCCATTTCTCTTACTCTTGAAAAATAAGTCCTTATATAGGTTATAAAGACAAAGCTCTTTTGCATCGATATTTGCAATTGAAAGACATTTTCTTGAAAGAAAGCTTTAGTTTTTTGTTTTTTTAAATTAGGTAGGCTCCACGCCCACCCTAAGATCCAGACCTAAGCTGAGATCAAGAGTCAGACACTTAACCAACCTAGCCACCCAGGCGCCCTGAAAGTTTTAGTTTTTAAAGTCGGTATTTCTCAAATTGGAGTTTAATCATATATTAAAGACCCGAGTTTGACTAAGAGTATATTCTTTGAGCTTGAGTGCCACTTTTTCCAGATTCTATCCCCAACTGTGGTTTAATATATTTTATTCATTTATCTTTCAGTTTTAGTTTAATATATTTTAGAAAAATTTCAGTAAGTTTAGAGGCACCAAAAGCTTAATAATTTATGAAACCGAATGTTCCATTTTGTGATCATTTAGGCAAATGGAAACTTATACTATACTCAGAGGAAGGTTTTACAACCAGAAAACATGTTTTGCCTTGGTTTTTGGCAGGTTCAGAACCACACACTCAGCATTCTATCCAAGTTCACAGGATGACTTGATGGGGCACTGTCATACCATGTAGAAACTGGCATGATTCACACAAAACAGAGGAACATAATAAAGGAACATACCAGACATAATAAAGGAACAATTATGACCAGAGAGGTTTGAGTTCTCTCTAAGGCAGTGGTTCTCCATGGAGGTGGTACTGCCCTCTAGGGGGACTTCTGGAAATCCGTGGAACTTTCTTGATTGTCAAAATGATGGGGTAAAGAAGAATGTAACTGTCATTTTTCAGGGGTAAGGGATGCTAAGTATTCCTCAGTGCTGGAGACAGTTGCGCAATTCAAAGAACCATCTCGTGTTTCACACTACTTTTGAATATCTCACTGAACTGCTTTTAATTATCTGAGCCTCAAACCTAATTCCATCTTTTATCCTGCAGGGAAGGAAGAAGTGATTTTATATATATTCAATTTCCAGGTATGCAACCACCAAGTATATGTAGGGAAAATTGCACTTTGTTAAGAACTTTATGAAGAGTAGTTCCTCATTTAGTAAAATCACATGCAAAACACCACTGCCTTCTGTGATATCGAAGTAGCGAATACTGTATCAGCCTACAGTTGAACCTGTCCCAATTAAGGTGATTTTATATTGAGGTGCATGCTTTGACTTGGGCATTACTCTTTTGAGGACCACTGTGAACAAGTACTTATGAAATAGAAATTAAATTATTTTTCTTTTATTTCTCCTTATTGTCACAACTAGGGCATTACATTGTTGTTTTTTATTGAAGTATAGTTGACACACAATGTCACATTAGTTTTAGGTGTACAAAATAGTGATTTGACAACTCTATATATTATGGTGTGCTCATATATGTAGCTACCATATGCCACCATACAACACTATTACAATATCATTGACTATGCTGTACCTTTCTTCCACATGATTCATTCTGTAACTGGAAGCCTGTACCTCCCACTCCCCTTCACCCATTTACCCATCTCCTTATCTCCCTCCCCTCTGGCAACCATCAGTTTGGTCTCTGTATTTATGGGTCTGTTTCTGCTTTAATTTGTTTTGTTTTTTAGATTCCACATATAAGTGAAATCATATGGTAATTGCCTTTCTCTGTCTGACTTATTTCGTTTCGCATGTAGTAGCCTCTAGGCCCATCCATGTTGTTGCAAACATCATGTTGTTTGTTTGTTTTTTTAAGTATTATTTTTATTTATAGAGTGCAGGAACTGTGAATTTCAACTTGGGTTAGAAAAAGGAGCTGTGGGGATGCCTGGGTGGCTCAGTCAGTTAAGAATCTGCCTTCAGCTTAGGTCACGATCCCAGCGCCCACCTCAGGCTCCTTGCTCAGTGGGGAGCCTGCTTCTCCCTCTGCCTCCCACTCCCTCTGCTTGTGCTTGCTCTCTCTCTCTCACAAATAAATAAATAAAATCTTAAGAAAAAAAAAGGAGCTATGGTGTGATATCATTCAGAAACATCACTGTGAAATCATAGTTAACCAAGAGCAGAAAACTGTGGCAGAGAATCTATAACAACAGTAATTGTGATCAAGAGAATTTAACTTGGGAGTGAGACTGATCTGAGTTCAAGTACAGGTACAATATTTTACAATTTTGGTTATTTTGGGTGGGCTACTTAATTTTTCTGGCTTTTCTTCCACTGTAAAAATGGGTTCAGGATTATCTAACGTAGTGTGATTGTGAAGATAAAACGAGAACAATTTATTGATGCTAATAAATAAATGCTAAGTATCTGAGCTTTCTTCACATTGCATCTTTTTATAGCCTTCCTTTCTGCAGTGAACCGACTTCAGGTTATCTCCAGAAGGTTGGTTCTCATCAGTTCTGGAACTGATGCCACAGAAAAATATCGAAGTGGCCTCTGTGATATAATGGAAAAAACTCCTGACTTGGGAACCAGAAAATCTGGCCTCAAGTCCTGAATGTTATCATGTGTGACCATGGAACCTTTTAAGCCTCAGTTTCTATAAAATGGGACAGCAACATCTATCTCATAACAGTTGCTTTGAATTTTAAATAAGTTGATGAATATAAGTGCTTAGCTTAGTGCCTGGCATAGAATAAGTGCTTAATAAATATTGGGTTGTTATTATTATTATCAGCCTAATTGGAAAGCGAAACTGAAAATGATAAAGCACTGCTTCCTAAACTTCAGTCATTCTCATTCCTGGTTATGATTTTTGTTTTATTCACTAGCACTTGTACTATTAAAAACTTAGTATATTTTTTAAAGATTTTATTTATTTATTTGTCAGAGAGAGCACAAGCAGTGGGAGTATCAGGCAGAGGGAGAAGCAGGCTCCCTGCTGAGCAAGGAGGCTGATGTGGGCCTCCATCCCAGAACCTGCGATCATGACCTGAGCCAAAGGCAGACGCCCAACTGACTGAGCCACCCAGGTGTCCCAAAATCTTAGTATTTTTTACATATTAACTTTTTCTACTTATAAAAGTTTTAAAATAAATCTTTAAGTTGCTAGCCAATAGAAAACCAGTATTAGTTGCCACAAGTAGAAACTTAACATAAACACAATAAAAACAAAACATAATTAAATCTTAGTAAGATACTGTTGCTTGTGGAAAGTTCTGAGCCTGAGACTGGCTCTTTCTTAAAATGAGAGATTAATAAGTGATAGCGAAGTGGTTAAAGACATAGCAACATTTACCTGAGATGATCTCTGAAAATAATCACAATGATTCACTGTAATTTTTTAAAAATTTTAATATGGAGGGGGCACAAATCTAGATAACTAAAATCATCTCAAATTATCTCTCTCCACAGATAAATACTGTAATGAAGCACATGAGAAACAAGCTGCCTCCACTCCTGAAGGAGAAATGATAATTACAATCCCTCAAATCTCTATGGCAATTCTACATTTGCACAGCACTTGGTTACTTAGTATCTCAGATGACCAACACTCATTTGGTAAAACGAGCACTGTAAACACACTCACCTTATATATAGTTCATAGATAAGAGGGTTGGCGATTGGCCTAACAATTAACAGCAACAATTTTTTTTGAGCACTTAATGGGTCCCAAGCCCTGTGCTAAAAGGCTTTGTAGGCTTCATTTAAAATTTAATACCCACACCCGCTGTATGAGGCATCTCCTGTTACCCTCATTTTACAAATGACTAAAGTGAAACACAGGTAATACAGGCAAGGTCACCCAGCCACTGGGGCGCGATGTCAACCCGAACAAACTGACAAAACCCCTGTAATTTCTTGCCCAAGGTCACAGGGGAGTGAGGCCGCCGGAGAGGGAAGACGCTGACCTGTCGGAGACTTGTTCCTGGGTGAGCTTCTTGTCGCTCTGCAGCAGGATGGACACGTAGTGGCGAATCATGCCCACAAAGAAGGTGATGATAACGATGGGTAGGACCACCCAAAGGCGGATGTTGGAGTCGAGCAGCAGCTCCGGCCCCGCCATCTTCACAGAGAGCCGGCTCCCACCCGGTGCAACCGCGTTTCTTTCCCCCCGGGCCGCGAAGGCCCCTCTTCAATTTCGCCTATGGGCCTTGTCACGCCTCTCAGCCTAGCTGGCCCGGAACCCTACTTCACCTTCGGCCCTCGCGGACTGCCCCCAACCCGGCCGCCCGGCCGCCCACTTCCGGCGCGGAAGTTTCGCGTCACGGCGAGGCGCGCCTAGATTGCGTCAGCGTGGCGTCTCGCCGGGCGGGAAAGTCGAAAACGAAGACGCGTCGACGGCTTTTCGGCGGGTGAGTGGAGTCGCGGTCGTCGTCTCTAGGCCTCGCGCCGCTGTGGCCTGGTCGCTGGGCCCCGGCCGAGTTCGGCCTTTTTTCCCTGGGGCTCCGCGCCCCCAACCTCGGCCTTCTCATCTGCCCGGTCGTGGGATAATCCCTCCCAGGTACCTCCCGGCGTCGTTACAATGACAGAGGCTTTTACCCCCAACTCCTTTCCGCAAGACCTGGTCCCGACAGTCGGCCCCACCCACCAGTCTTTCAGGCTTCTTTGGAAAGGAGCCGTGTTGTGGGCTTGTGCCCTGCAGTCAGACGACCCTAGCTTAATTGTTGTCCGTAAAATGGCTGATAATGGTTATCAGTATTTAACGAGGCAGTGGATAAAGAAAACCCTTAGCAAGGTGCGTGGTACATAGTAGATGTTAACTACTGTTGGGACCCATCACTATAATCGAGTAAGTATAGTTGGTAGGTAGTGCAGATTCTGGAGTCAGACTGCCTGCCTTAGAGACCCAACCCCGTCCCTGAATGAGAATAATGATACCTACCTCAAAAAAAGGCTGGTGAGTAATTATGAAGCAGTTAAAATCGTTTTGGTTAGTTGTTAGTATTTACCTGCCTGCCAGCCATTCTCATTTAGGGAATATGCTCAGAAATTTTATGCCAGGTACCATGCTGGGCACTAGGGATACTGAGATAAGTGAGACTGGGTTCCTGTTCTCAAGGAGCCCCACAGTCTAGTGTGATGTGGTAGGGGATCCTAGATACACTCCGTGGAATGGGGAAGCTGGAGTAGCAAGCTCCTTTGGGGATAGGAGGAACATTTTTCAAGCAAGATGACATTTGACCGTGTCTTTAAGGATGAGTAGTAGTTTCCAGGCCCATACGAGCATTTCAGATGAAAACACCTTATGCAGCAGCACTGAGACCAGGAATGTTTTGGTTTACAAGACAGAGTAGGAGGTTCTTAGTGTTCAGGTTCAGGCCATCCCCTATTTCTGCAGTTTCATTTCTAACTCTACAGGCTCCTTACTGTTTCTGTGTTGTGTTTTTCTCTGCCCGGACTACCCTTCTCATACATCTTCTGTGGGCTAACTCCTGTTTCAGCCTTCAGGTCCTGCTTTAAAATCATTTTCTCACAGAAATTATCCCTGAGAAATTGTCCCTTCTTTCTTTCTCTCCCCTACTCCCAACTAGACTAAATTTCCTTGTAAGCCCTCAGCACCCTGTGCTTCTCTTATAGTACTTTCAGAACTATAGTTAAATAATTAGCTGAAGACTACTCATTACTATACTGTAAACTCCCTGAGGGCAGTGATCATGTCTGGTTCATACTTGTAACCCCAGCACCTAACATAGTCTCTAACATACAATATTGGATTAATGAGTTAAAGGAGCTGTAGGTTGGGGCTAGATGATGAAGGATCTGGGATGTTAGAAAGAGAACTGGATTTCATCCTTCAGCAAGAGGAAAATGGCCTGGTTAAAGAGGCAACTAGGTAAGCAAGTTTAGAAAGGAAGGGAGGACTGACCAGAAATAGGAGTTGAAATTCTTTCAGTGTCTGGAGTTAGGTAATGTTAATGTAAAAATTAGAACCATGTTGGTTTTGGGTAGTGTAGTTTTCTTTGACCTATAGCTTTAACTTCTCAAAATTTATCTGGCTTCTAGAGGGTAACTTTTATTCTCTGCTTTTGCTCTAGAAAGTAATTTAATTGCAGAAGACTTCCAGTCAAAATGGTTTCTAAGAGAAAACTGTCAAAATCAGAGGATAAAGAGAGCGTGGTAGAAGATGTCTCCAGTAAGTATCTAGTCATTTGTTGTTTTATTTCCGGTAACAAATGTGTGAGGCACTTAAAGAGAAATAAAGTTCCTCCTTTCAAGTCCTGGGCGTCATCAAGTCTTATGGTTAGAGCACTCAGAATCACGAGATTCTGGAATCAGGAGATTAGGGATTGAGTTTCTGCTTCTAATTCCATGTATGACTTTGGGCATGCCCACAGTCTTAGAGCTTCAGTCTCCACATCCATAAGAGAAATTACTATTATAGAGCTTATCCACTTACATCATCTAGGTGCTGAGACAGAAGGTACAACATAGTGTCTGTCCTTTAAAAAAGACTTGTGGTGGGGCGCCTGGGTGGCTCAGTGGGTTAAAGCCGCTGCCTTCGGCTCAGGTCATGATCCCAGGGTCCTGGGATCGAGGCCCACGTCGGGCTCTCTGCTCAGCAGGGAGCCTGCTTCCTTCTCTCTCCTCTCTCTCTGCCTGCCTCTCTGCCGACTTGTAATCTCTCTCTCTGTGTCAAATGAATAAATAAAATCTTAAAAAAAAAAAAAAAGACTTGTGGTCCTCTTTTCTCCCTTAAAAAGAATTATAGAGTGGGGGTGCCTGGCTCAGTCGGTAGAGCTTGTGACTTTTGATCTCAGGGTTGTGAATTCGAGCCCCATGTTGCATGTAGAGATTGCTTAAAAATAAATCTTTAAAAAATTATAGTCCAGATAAAACTATGATAGTGATGTATAAAGGAAAGGCATTATATCAAAGCAAGCATGCCAAGGGTGAAGAAACAGTATAGACTGTCCATTTGAGAATGTGGTTGACAGAGGCCCTTATTTAGTTCTGATGGGAAGAGGTTGATAGGTTTTTTTTTCCACTTATTATATTCATCTACTCTGTTAAGGGAGTTCTAACTTGTTACATCATTAAGGGAGAAGAGGAAATAATCTTTCTTAATTTCAAGTACCTGTTTGTTTTTGTTTGTTTATCATGTTTTATTATGCTCTTCCGTTGAAAGCCTTGGGATAAAGGCAATCTGGGCTTTGTACTCAAAGGCTTGATGCAAGAAAACCTGCCTGATTTTTTTTACTCCAGCATCAAGGTCATTGGTTCTCACATTTTGGTGCATATCAAGATTATTACCTGGAAAACTTTTTAAAAATTCAGACTCCCAAGCCCCATCCTTAAGTTCAATTGAGTAATTATGGGATGTGATCTAAGAATGTGCTTTTATTTTATTTTATTTTTTTAAGATTTTATTTATTTGAGAGAGAGAGAGAAAGAACACAAGATGGGGGGTGGGGAGGAGCAGAGGGGAGAGAAGCAGACTCCCCACTGAGCAGGGAGCCAGAGGGAGAAGCAGGCTCTGCACTGAGCAAGGAGCCTGATGTGGGGTTCAAGTCCAGGACCCTGAGATCATGACCTGAGCCGAAGGCAGAGGCTTAACTGACTGAGCCACCCAGGTGCCCCTAAGAATGTGCTTTTAATAAGCTTCTCGGTGATTTGAGTGCATTGCAGACAACGGCTTGAGGCATACTGCTTTAGAATTTGGGTGGAAAACACTTCCATGGTTATTTTTGTTAGAAGTGGCATGTTTTCAATTCTTCAGATGAAAATGCAATAGCGGAGGCACCTGGGTGGCTCAGGTCGTGATCCCAGGGCCCTGGGATGGGGCCCCGCATCGGGCTCCCTGGTTGGCAAGAAGCCTGCTTCTCCCTCTCCCACTTCCCCTGCTTGTGTTCCCTCTCTCACTGTGTCTGTCTCTGTCAAATAAATAAATAAAATCTTTTTTAAAAAATGCAATAGGCAGAAATAATTCTGTTTGTTGATTTGTTTGTTCGTAAGCCACTAATGCTGACCATTGTTAGAGATAAAATTCTACTACAGCATCAATTCCAATACAATTTTTCAAGAACCCATCAATTTTCCTCTTAGGGTTATTGTAGGGTTTACTTTTTTAATCTTTACTATTTGTCACATTCTTGAAAATTTTGTCTGTTTTCAGAAGCCAGGAAGCAGCCACTTTCTAAGAAGACAAAGAAATCTCATGTTCGCAACGAAGTTGAAGAAAATGACAGTATTTTTGTAAAGCTTCTTAAAACATCAGGAGTTATTCTTAAAACAGGAGAAAGTCAGAATCAACTAAGTAATATTTTAATTTAAATCTTTTCTCTGGGCTCAGAACTAAATCATGGATTTTTGAAGTAGAGAGGCAGTGAAGATTAAAAATGGGAGCACCAGCCATCTTGAGACAAAGATGACAATGATAGTGCTTTTTAGAGAGTATTTTTATATTTTATAAAACTTTTTATATTTTATTTTTATAGTCTTTAGTTCTAATTAATGCATGTTAAGTAAAGTAATTCTAATTTTTTATTTTTATTAACTTTTTAAAAGAAATTCTATTTGTTTTAGAAAAAATTTTTTAGAAAAAAATTTAGATTTAAATTTTTAAATTTAGATTAGATTTAAAGAGATCTTTAAAATTCAGATTGATTTTATTAATATTAATAATTATCAATAAGTTATTAATAATTCATATCAATTTATATGGTCGTATAAATATATGTAATATACCACGTGTAAATAATAACATGTAAATAATAATTATTAAAATTTTTATTAATTTTTTAAAAGTAATTCTATTTTTTAGAAAATTTTTTTAGAAAAAAATTTAGATTTAAATAGATCTAAAAAATTTAGAAAAAAATTTCTTTTAGAAAAAAATCATATACCAATAATACTTTGTGTTTTCTTGTGGAAAAATAAATTAATACTCAAGGGAAGAATTAGATCTGTGTCAGAGTAATTTCAGAAGAAAATTTATAAAGCCATTTAAAGCCCTGCTTTTAGGGCATGGATTACTCCATTATTCCTTACCTTATTTAGAATACTTAGCAGCTATCCTCTGTCAAAGCTAAATCTGTTTTACCATGGGTTTAGAAAATTTGGCTCTGAAATTAGATTTAAAATATCCTTATTGGTTTCATAAGATAGGAAACTTAAATCTTTAGGAAAGTAAAACTGTGGTGGGAGATATTAAAGACTCTGGTGATCAACTGTTTTTTCCTCTTAGCTGTGGATCAAGTTGTTTTCCAAAAGAAGCTCTTTCAGACTCTGAGGAAACATCCTTCTTATCCCAAAGTATGTGTTTCTTCCTGGTACTTTTGCTTTTGCCAGCGCTACTCTGGAATTGGGAATATTAAGATGTTGGCATAAAATTGAATGGACTAGAATAATTTTTAGCTAACCTATAGAAAATGTTAAACTGAAAATCTTACTCTTTGTTTTTTCAAAATCATTAAGATAATAGAAGAATTTGTTAGTGGTCTGGAGTCTTACATTGAGGACCAAGACAGTTTCAGGAGCTGCCTTTTGTCATGTGAACGTCTGCAGGATGAGGAAGCCAGGTATGGATTGGAGGCTTAGAATCTTGCTGACATTTAATCTGTTATACTTACTGGATTGGGGGATAGGAATGGGGGGAGAATGCAACTTTTTGAATTTCACTTTTTATTTATAACTTTTATTTTCAGTTTTAACCTTACCTTTAAATTATTAATTTATGGTTATGAGACTAAGAACCATAATGTTTTCTAGAGTGTGTCTCATCTGTATTGATAGAATTTTAACTCTTTACTTCTACCAGTTTAAGAATCATCTTCTCTGGGTGACTCGGTTGAGTGTCCGACTCCTGTTTTTGGCTCAGGTCATGATCTCAGAGTTGTGAGATTGAGCCCAACATCACATTCTATGCTCAGCTCAGGGTCTGCTTCAGATTCTCTCTTCCTCTCTGCTTCTCCCCCTGTTCATGCTTGCTCTCTCTGTGCGCCCCCCCCCACAATAAATAAATAAAATCTGGGAAAAAAAAAAAAAAGAGCAGGGATGCCTGGGTGGCACAGTCAGTTAAGTGTCTGCCTTTGGCTCAGGTCATGATCACAGGGTCCTGGGATTAAGCCCCACATCAGGCTCCCTGCTTAGTGGGGAGCCTGCTTCTCCCTCTCCCACTCCCCCTGCTTGTGCGCATGCTTGCTCTCTCTCCTTTCTCAAATAAACAAAATCTTTAAAAAAAAAAGCCATTTTTTCATGTTATGTATATCTGATATAACAGGATAATTTCTTTTTAAATATTGTATATTTGGGTTGCCCGGTGGCTCAGTCAATTAAGCATCTGCCTTTGGCTCAGGTCATGTTCCTGGGGTCATGGGATCGAGTTCTGCATCAGGCTGCTTGCTCAGTGCAAAGCCTGCTTCTCTTTCGTTCTGCTGCTCCCCCTGCTTATGGTCTCTCTGACAAATAAATAAAAAATGTTTAAAAATCTTTAAAAAAATTAAAAAATTATATATTTAACCAATTTTATGAAGAAAGGATGATAAAAACATTAAAACAAGGAAAACAAATAGAAAAATCTTTTTCTTTTCTTTCTTTTTTTTTTACAGCATAAGCACATCTTACTCTAAGAGCCTCATTAAATTGCTTCTGGGAATTGACATATTACAGGTGAGACTGTGTCACTTTTTCCGCGAACATTTGCTGGACGCGATTTGTGGTTTGTGCCCAAGTATAAATGCCTGAGCTCAGGGTCTAATAGAGTTAACAGGGAGTTGGGGTTTGCAGTAGTTTACCATAGCCTCATTGCTCATGCATCTGGTAGGCCAATTACTGTGGCTTTGGACTGAGCTGATTTGCCCAGTACATTTCTCTGGAATCTCATTTATTCTGTCAGCCTCTGGTTCGTTTGTGAAGCTTTCTCCCTTGTGCTCTGAGTACCTTATATATCTCCCCTATATTCACATCTGTGTCATCTCCCATTTCAGTTTTTACTTGCTGATTAACTTGATTTTGCCCTTTTCCTCCTCCTTTCTCAATATATTTAATAGACAATGCTTTAACATGTTTTAAATGTTTCAAATAGTAAAAGTGTACAATGGAAGGTCTTGTCTTACCCTGTCCTCCATTTTTTCTCTTCTTCTCTCCCACTGTGAATCTTCCCATACTCCTATCCCTTCCTTTTCTTTGGAAATCTTCAATATCATTTAGTTAGCTTACATTTAAGAGCCCTCTTATTCCTCTGGAGAGAAATCTTCTTTTCTTGCAAACTATTAGATAATCTTAAGTGTGCATTTCATGGGTTAACAGTTGTTATGTTTAGTAATATTTTTGATGATCAGATTATTTTAATGGTACCTTCATAATCATTTGGTAATTTTTTAGGAGACGTATTATTGACAAGTCTCTGTGTCCCAACAGCTTATGTTCAAAATGTCGGCAGCATTCAAGTGGCCATTCTTAAAATAAGAGGATTTCAATTATAGTAGGGTTTTCCTCCAACAGCTCTTGTTGGAGCAAATTGTGGTTAATTATATATTTCTGTTGTATATTTAAAGACTATCTCCTAACTCCTTATGTCTTCTTTTTTAGTCTGCCATTATCAAAACCTTATTTGAAAAGTTGCCAGAATTTCTTTTTGAAAAGTAAGTGGAATTATTCTGGAATGCTTAAATTACCTTTGAGTGCTTAAGTTTCTCTCTGAAAAGATTACTCTGAAACATCATTGGTTTCTCTGAAAGTCACATTGATCACGACACCAGATTCTTAATTGACTGCTAAAATGTTGCTGGGGTCTTTTTTTTTTTTAATTTCATCTATTTATATGACTGCATGTTCCTAGAAGAATACACAATAAACTATTAATAGTGGTTGTCTTCAAGGAGGGAAACCAGTTGCCAGAAATCAGATGTTCTATGAATACTGTTCTTTACCTTTTCAATTTTATAGGGTATGTGTACTAAATTTTTTATAATTTGCTTTAAAAAATAACTAAGTTCTAAAAAAATGAACAACCTAATGGAAAACTAGAAAAAGGTCATGAACAGACAATTCACAAAGAAATAACAAGATCATCAAACATTTTTTTCTAAATGCTCAGTTTCATTAATAATCATAGATACACATTTAGAAAAATACATACAGTTTTTTCCACTCTCAAAGGATCTCCCTTATTGAGTGTAATGAACAGACATGCTTATACATCCCTGATAAACAAAATCAATTGGTTCAAGTCATACTGAAGGGCAGTAGGTTGTGTGTATCAAAACCTTAGATTTTGTATACTGTTTAATGCTCAACCATGTCTTCTGATTTGTCCTAAGGTAATAACTGAGTGAAAACAGTAATGAAAAAGATTACTGTTTAACAAAAAATTGTAAACAACTGAGATTTTCAACTCTAGGGGATTGGTTAAGTAAATGAGGTACATTCCTATAATAGAATATTATGTGGACATTAAAAATTATACAGAGGACTATTTAATGCCTTGCACTAATTGGGGGAAAAAAAAGGTCAGGTTACAAATCAGTATTTACAGTTTAGCCAAGTATTTTATTAAAAAAATAATAATAATACAGGGTCCCTTGGCTGGCTCGGTCAGTTAAGCGTCAGACTCTTGGTTTTGACTTGGGTCATAATCTCAGGGTCGTGAGATCTAGCCCTGCATTGGGCTCCACGCTCAACTTGGAGTCCGCTTGGGATTTTCTCTCTCCTTCTGGTCCTCCCTCCTAATGCTCCCTTCCCCCCCCCCGCCCACCCACACGTGTGTCCTCTCTTTCTCTTTCTCTCTTAAATAAATAAAATATTTTTAAAAATACATATACCCTACTGTAGATATGTATACATATGCATATTAATAACAGACATCTCTGGAGAACAAGATTATAGGTCATTTTTACTTTCTCATTTTTAATATATTTTTTCTAGGTTTTATATATAGTAATAATACACTTAAAGATAGATCTTCACAAATTTGTGCTTTGCCTGAATGGCTCACCTAGATGTTTTATGTCTTTTTCAGCAGTTAAATTTGACTGCACTAAACAAGGATTGAGAATGCTATCAAGAAAAAAAACTGGAGGTCCAAAACTTTAGACAAAGGAATAGGAACGCAGACGCTGTCACTTGGGGGGGAAATAATAACTAAGCCAACATTTCTTTTCTTTTTTTTTTAAGATTTACTTATTTAGGGCGCCTGGGTGGCTCAGTGGGTTAAAGCCTCTGCCTTCGGCTCAGGTCATGATCCCAGGGTCCTGGGATCGAGGCCCACATCGGGCTCTCTGCTCAGCAGGGAGCCTGCTTCCTCCTCTCTCCTTTCTCTCTGCCTGCCTCTCTGCCTACTTGTAATCTCTCTCTCTCTGTGTCAAATGAATAAATAAAAATCTTTAAAATAAAAAAAAAAAGATTTACTTATTTATTAGAGCACACTTGCCAACATGCAAGCACACACATGAGTGGGGGGAGGGGCAAAGGGAGAGAGAATCTTCAAGCTGACTCCTCACTGAGCATGGAGGTCCTCGCCTGACTTGATCTCACGACCCATGAGATCGTGACAGGAACTGAAACCAAGAGTCGGATGCTCAAACAACTGAGCCACCCAGGGGCCCCCAGCATTTCTTCATCTATGAATGGTTTCAGTACTTTCACAAACAGTCTAATTTGACCTTCTGTGTTTCCAAAGTAGTATATGCTTGCTTTTTTCAATACTTAACACTTTTCTACCTTTTAAAATTTTTCTTGTTCAGTTTGTTCAAATTTATTGCCTTTATTTTTTTGTTTACACTGTTATTAAGAAATACTCTCCAGGGACGCCTGGGTGGCTCAGTTGGTTAAGTGGCTGCCTTCTGCTCAGGTCGTGATCCCAGCGTCCTGGGATTGAGTCCCGCATTGAGCTCCTTGCTAAGTGGGGAGCCTGCTTCTTTCTCTGCCTCTGCCTGCCATTCTGCCAGCTTGTGTTCTCTCCCTCTCACAAATAAATAAATAAAATCTTAAAAAAAAAAAAAAAGAAGGGCGCCTGGGTGGCTCAGTGGGTTAAAGCCTCTGCTTTCGGCTCAGGTCATGATCTCAGCGTCCTGGGATCGAGGCCGCATCGGGCTCTCTGCTCAACAGGGAGCCTGCTTCCTCCTCTCCCTGCCTCTCTGCCTGCCTCTCTGCCTACTTGTAATTTCTCTCTCTCTGTGTCAAATAAATAAAATCTTAAAAAAAAAAAAAAAAAAGAAAAATACTCTCCAGACCTTCCTTAACCTTTCTAAACCCTCCCCAGATGCAGCCACTGTTAACAGTTTAGCTTGTCTTCTTCGATCTTAACATGTATGTGTCATGCTTTTCCTGTATCACCTGTGTGTCTAACGCAGATCACAATATGTAAACATTCAGTAAGTGTTAATTGAATGTCTGAAATGGTTTGTGTACTATTAATGTTCACTGTTGTGTAAATCAGAAAAGCTGTTTCTGTCTTTTTATCCTAACATTTCAGTGTGGACAGTGATGGACTTAACATGCCTAGACTCATCATCAGTCAACTGAAATGGCTTGACAGAATTGTGGATGGCCAGGTAGGCTTTGGGGCTTGTTCTATCTCTTGGATTTAGAGAGTGTTTTCCACACTTAATCAAACTTTTGGAATTTGCAGTGGTTTTTTTTTTTTCTTTTCTAAACTGAAAATGCACATTTTCCTATTTATTAGTTTTTTTCGTCTTTCATAATTTGAGAATCATGGATATTTCACCCTTTAAATTTCTCCAGGAAAAAAAAGAGAAGTTTTTCTAATTATAATGACTAGATATCTATTAAATAAATATTTGGAAAGAAATTAAGTAGCTTAATGATTAAATGAAATAAAGTAGGGGCACCTAGGTGGCTCAGTCAGTTAAGCATCTACCTTCTGTTCAGGTCAAGATCCCAGTGTCCTGGGATACAGTTCCACGTCAGGCTCTCTGCTCAGTGGGAAGTCTGCTTCTCCCTCCACCTGCTCATGCCCCCTTTCCCTCTCTCTCCCTCCCCCATTCCCTTTCTCTCAAATAAATAAATAAAAACTTAAATGAAGTAAAGTATATAATATGCCATCCACCATACTTGTTTGCTGTGTACCATCCCATGTGTGAAAATTTCTGGGTCATTGATCTCTGTATTTAGGCTTTGAGTTTGAATGTATGTATAGGTGCCATATTGTACATAAAATAATTCCACCTCTGCATTTCATGAGGAGGAAGTCTTTCTCTGTTCTGGGTAGTGTGCAATAATTCTAATGGTTTCCTCCACTTCAGGATCTCACCACCAAGCTCATGCAGCTGATCAGTATTGCTCCACTGTACCTACAGCATGACTTTGTCACCAGCCTACCTGAGATCCTAGGGGATTCCCAGCATGCTGATGTGGGGAAAGAACTCAGGTGGGTAAGCTCCCACTGTGGGAGCCTTAACACTGCAGAATGAAAACAGTAGTAGATCTACGACCATACCACCCTGAACATGCCCGATATTGTCTGAAAACAGTAGTAGTAATGTATTCCTGTTTATATAAAAGAGGATGGTATCTACCTTCCATGAGTAGGTGTGGGTTTTGACTTGTTTTTGTAATAATGAGTATATATTTGGATAGACACATCTGCTTTTTTTAAAATAGTATAGTGGTTGCAAATATGAAGTCTGGCTTAGGATTAAGCATATAAGTTTGGTCTTTGGAGACCTAAGCATGATCCATCTGTTTCGTTAGCATGTCTTCCACCCAGGGAGTCTTCAGTTGTGACTCCATATCCAAATTATTTGTGGATCTTATGAAACATCTGCATTCTTTGGTCCCTAAATGATTCATTCTGATGTACATCACATCAGACCCATTGCTAAGAGCATTGCTTACTATCATTTATGTGAAAAATAGTATTTGGTAGGGCAGTAATTAAAGAAGGGAGAACAATATCCCTCCATAGTAGGATTTCTGTTTTAATGCAATTTCCTCAAAATAGTTTTTAAAAATTCAGTTTGTATATAGTTCCTTTTCTTTAGTTGTCTGCAAAGCTACCCCCCAAAATGTCCAGTGATTTCTTGCCTTTGTGCTTTTGAGTAGGATGCTCCCTCT
The DNA here is from genome assembly GCA_002007465.1 of Ailurus styani. NCBI lineage: Eukaryota > Metazoa > Chordata > Mammalia > Carnivora > Ailuridae > Ailurus > Ailurus styani. The sequence goes on from LNAC01000267.1 coordinate 1,432,914, forward strand.
GGGTGTAGCACTATATCATCCACGTTGCCTCCTAATTCCAGCTTGTCCTTTTGCATAGCCTTTTCTTAGAATCTGTCATTGTTCTCTGTTTTGTGTTCCTGTAATGCCTTGCATGTGCATGTGTCTTACTTCTCATACTTCACTGTAATTGTTGTAGGTTTTCTTTTTCCTTTTCTCAGGAAGGATATGTGCCCAACTCAGTAGTGGAGATGGTGAGGAAAGGGCTTCTCATTTCTGCTCTGTTTGAATTTTCTATAGTGAATGTGGTTTTTTTTTTTTTTTTAAGATTTTATTTGAGAGAGAGAGAGGGAGAGAGCAAGCATGGGTGGGGGGAGGGGCAGAGGGAGAGGCAGAAACAGACTCCTTACTGAGCAGGGAGCCTGATGCAGGGCTCGATCTCAGGATCCTGAGATGATGACCTGAGCCAAAGTCAGATGGTTAACTGAGTCACCCAGATGGCCCAAGCATGTATTTTTTTTTAAATCAAAATAATTTTTAGAGATGCCTGGGTGGCTCAGTCAGTTAAGCGTCCTGCCTTTGGCTTAGGTTATGATCCCAGAGTCCTAGGATCCTGGGATCGAGTCCCGCGTTGGGCTTCCTGCTCAGTGGGGAGCCTGGTTCTCCCTCTGCCTGTTCCTCCACCCCACTCCACCCCCCGTTGCTTGTGTGCATGCTCTCTCTCTCTCTCTCTCTCTCTCTCTCTCTCTCTCTCTCAAGTAAATAGATAAAATCTTTAAAAAATTATATTTAATGAAATATACTGTTAACAAATTTAGTGAGAACTGAGTATGTCCTCTCTTCCCATATTCTGAGTGATTTTTCTGAGTAATTATCTGCCCAGCTCTATTAAAAGTTACACAGCTTTTCTCTTTTTCCACCATTCACAGTGACCTTTTAATGGAGAATACTCTACTCACTGTCCCTATCCTGGATGTCCTTTCCAGCCTCCGACTTGACCCGAAGCTCCTGTCTCAGGTAGGAAGGACTTTGCTCTCCAGAAACAGAGCCAGGTTTCTTACCTCCCGGAACCAGTGTCAGTTAGTTCTTGCTTTGAAGCAGTTGCATATTGAGAGTTTAATTTTGAAATGGTACAGGGGCGCCTGGGTGGCTCAGTTGGTTAAGCGTCTGCCTTTGGCTTAGGTCATGATCCCCAAGTCCCAGGATCAAGCTGCATGTCAGATTCCCTGCTAAGCAGGGAATCTGCTTCTCCCTCTCCCTCTGCCCCTCACCTCTGCTCGTACTCTCTCTCTCTCCCTCTCCCTTTCATGTGAGCGCTCTCTCTGTCAAATAGATAAATAGATAAAATCTTTTTAAAAATTTTGAAACAATATTGAATGACATTTCATCTCCTTCTCTTTGATGAACTTCATATGCCATAGTATGATGGATTTGCTGCTCCATTTAAAGCAGTAAGTTTTAGTGGAAATCTCTATCTTTCATAATATTTGCACACTGCTTCTCATAGGAATAACAATTTTATGTGTCTTCCTTCAGCCAATGGAAAATTCAGACTCTGAATTGTAAGATAATAACACTTTGACATTTATCACCTGTTTTTGAAGAAACTGTGGCATTAACAGTTGAAATCTTATAATTTGTAATAAAATTGAAAATAAAAGGAGGTGTTTTTCCTCCTAAATTACAAGTGAAAAAACTGAGTGAGAGAAGTAGGTTTTGTAATTTTACCTTACAGGTTAGTACTAGATTGAGGTATTAACATAAAAATATTTAAGGCTTTTGTGCTTTTTATGTTCAGGTCCGCAAGTTGGTTATGGGTAAGCTGTTATCTGTCAGATTGGATGATTTACCTGTGATAATCAAGTTCATTCTTCATTCCGTAACAGCTGCAGATGCACTCGAGGTACCTTGTTATTTCCCAACAAACACCAATTGCATGCTGGATCCTTGGGAGTACAGAGTATAGCAGTGGTGCCCTTGGGAAAGTCAGTAATCTAAAGAGACGTACCTAGATGAAGATACATCAAGATACATTATTTAAACTAATAGCTTCTAATTTTTCTCTGTTCCCAAACCAACTGATAATGCTGCTTAATCCAGTTAGTATTCAGGGGATAGAATGGAACTAGCCAGATTTATTGTTGCACATCAGCCATTACATGGTTATCTGCTATTTCAGTGTAATACCTCAAGGAATTCTGGAATTTTGAAGGGCATGACATATTATCCTTACATTAATTATTTTCATCGACTCTCTTTTTCAAAAGGCCTTGTCTAGGGGCACCCCATAGCTCAGTCAGTAGAGCATATGACTCTTGTTCTTGGAGTTGTGAGTTTGAGCCCCATGTTGGGTATAGAGATTACTTAAAAATAAAATCTTAAAAAATAAAAAGTCTAACATTTAGTGATTCTTCTTATTCAGTCTTTCAGGGGATTGTTAACGATTCTATTGAAAGAACAAATTGTGCCTATCCACTATGAATGAGCAGAACATATAACTTACTATTTATTTTACACAGGTAATTTCTGAGCTGCGGGAGAAGTTGGATCTGCAGCATTGTATTTTGCCATCACAGTTTCTGGTTTTCCAAAGCAAGTTGAAAAATAAAGGACGACAAAGGTATAATGTCTTTGACAGTTACCACCCTTTTTCTCACATAGGCAAGGCAAGTTTTCTGACATTTATTCTGAAGCCAGGACAGATCTTAATACTTGGAACTGCAAATACTGGTAATAATATTGTTTGCATGTACCACTATACAGTGCTTCAAATCATATGTTTGTGGTACATGTAATGTATGTGTACATGTATACATGGCCGGGTAGGGTGTATTCTCCCGGCAATTCAGATCAATCCTAGATAGACTACAGTACAACTTTATTAGCCATTTTACACATGAAGTTGTGCCTTGGAATAAGCACTTGGCTAGTAACAGAGGCCCAGATTTTATAGGTTCCTCTCTGGTAAGTGGAAGGATGATTTTTTTTCCCCATCTTCTACTTGTAGTTCTTCAGGAAATCAAGAAAACAGCAGTAAGGACTGTGTTAGTCTCCTCTTTGATGTAATAAAGTCAGCTGTTAGATATGAGAAGATCATTTCAGAAGCCTGGATTAAGGTGAGTGAGATCTTTATGACTTTGAACACTAAGGAGGAAGTAGGCGGCAATCAGGGATGGATATGTAAAAAAGGTAGGTGGAAATAAAAGTGTTGAAAGTCAGTCAAATAGAAGTGACAGATGATGGTTCCCAGATGAACAGATTGTTTCTCAGGAGAATGGGACATGCTCAATAAGGTGAAACATGTTCTACTGATGTGTTATAATATTTCTGTGACCCTTTTTTTCTAGGCAATTGAAAACACTGCCTCAGTGTCTGAACATAAGGTAACACTCTTGTACTGAGTTTTAAGTACTGCAGACTTAAAATTAATTATATGGCTAGTTTTCCTTCTTTTCTCTCGCTCTCTCCATTCATCCCTTCTGTGCCTTCTGTAGCTGCTGTAATAAACACTATCTGTCTGGAGAAGATAATCTGAGGGGATGACTTGCTAGATGGTTGTTCCTATTCATTTTGGCAATGAAACAAACCTAAGCTATCCATAAGGGGAAATATTACCATTCCAAACAAGCACAGTGAGTTGCATTCCCAAGGAGCCAAGTCCCCATATATAAAGTGAAGACAGGAGTCAGTTGGGGTGTGGGTCAGGTCCCTGTATTTATCTGATTACCTTTCTTTCTACCAAACGCAGTTGTCAAGTTAACGGCATTCCATGTTTCACTTACCTTTGCGCATGTCATCCTGACCAGAGTGAATCAAATAGTTCATCCATTCACTGTCAAAGGCAGTGGTACTATATCTGTCTTAATTATGGAAATTTTTTCTTCTGTTGAGAAGCCAGATGATTGCATTTCTTATGTACTAGTTGGTTCCCATTAAGGATTTTTCATTAGTTGGAATTTGTTTTGTTTGTGGGGTTCTGTCAGATTACCCAGTTGTTGGGTGGCTATTTTATTTTATTTTTTTTTTTATTTTTTTTTTTTAAAGAGATTTTATTTATTCATTTGACACAGAGAGAGAGATTACAAGTAGGCAGAGAGGCAGGCAGAGAGAGAGGAGAGAGGAGGAAGCAGGCTCCCCGCTGAGCAGAGAGCCCGATGTGGGCCTCGATCCCAGGACCCTGGGATCATGACCTGAGCCGAAGGCAGCGGCTTTAACCCACTGAGCCACCCAGGCGCCCGGGTGGCTATTTTAAAAGCTTTTATGATATCGAATTAAACAATGAAAAACTCAGTTTTTTGGGAGGGATCAAAATACCCTAATACAAGTTTTTCTTTTTTCATTTTTGTATAACCCTTGGCCACCTGTATACCTGTTTTACCTGTTTTTACAGATTTCTAATTATTATGTAATGTTGCATTCTGATTTTTTTCTCTTGACGTATCATAAACATTTTATATGCTTCTGCAATGTCTTTATATCTTTTTTCTTTTCTTTAAATAATCTCCACGCCTAGTGTGGAACCCAGTGAGGGGCTTAAACTCACATTCCTGAGATCATGACCTGAGCTGAAATCAGAAATCAGACACTTAACTGACTGAGCTACCCAGGTGCCCCATTATTTATTTTATACAGGAAAACCTCCCCCCGGCTTTTTTTAAGACTTTATTTTTAAATCTCTACACCCGCTGTGGGGCTTGAAATTACAACCAAGATCAAGAGTTGTATGCTCTACTGACTAAGCCCCCCTGCCTCTGGCAAATACCAATTTTTTTGGTCCATGAATTCAGTTTTTTGTGTGTTTTGTTGTTTATTTTTGAGATTCCATATATAAGCAAGATCATAAGGTATTTGTAGTTGTTTGACTTATTTTACTTAGCATAATACCCTCAAGATCTGTCCATATTGTTACAAATGGCAAGATTTCATTCCTTTTATGGCTGAATAATATTCCAGTGTGTGTCTATGTACGTGTGTTTGTGTATGTCTGTGTGTGTCTGCGTACTTACCACATTTACTTTTTTACTTAGGTTGCTTCTATGTCTTCGCTATTGTAGATAATGTACAGGGATCATAGGAGTGCAGATATTTTGTCGAATTAATTTTTAGTTTTTTTGAATAAATACCCAGAAGTAGAATTTCTGGATCATATGATATTTCTACTTTTAATTTTTTGAGGACCCTCCATACTGTTTTCTGTAGTGACTGCTCTAATTCACATTCCACCAGCAATACACAAGCGTTCCCTTTCTCTACATCCTCACCAACACTTGTTGTCTCTTATCTTTTTTAATGATAGCCATTCTGACAGGTAGGAGGTGATATCTCATTGTGATTTACATTCCTGATGATTAGTGATGTTGAACATCTTTTCTTGTGCCTTTTGGCCATTTGTATGTCTTCAAGAAAATGTCTCTTCAGATCCTCACCTCAAGGGTACCTGGGTGGCTCAGTTGGCTAAGCGTCCAACTCTTGATTTCATCCCAGGTCATGATCTCAGGGTGTTGAGATTGAGCCCCATGTAAGGCTCTCTCTCCCTCTGCCCTTCCCTCAACCCCCCATTAGTACTTGCTCTCTCTAAAATAAAAAATTTTTAAAAACATCCTTGGTGGGACACCTAGGTGGCTCAGTCGGTTAAGCATCTGCCTTCAGCTCAGGTCATGATCCCAGAGTTCCTGGGATTGAGTCCCGTGTCAGGCTCCCTGCTCTGTGGGGAGCCTGCTTTCCCCTCTGCCTGTTACTCCCCCTGCTTGTGCATGCGTGCACTCTGTCAAATAAATAAAAATCAAAAAAAAAAGATCCTTGATCCATTTTTTTTTAAAGATTTTATTTACTTATTTGACAGATAGAGATCACAAGTGGGCAGAGAGGCAGGCAGAGAGAGAGGAGGAAGCAGGCTCCCCGCAGAGCAGGGAGCCCAAAGCGGGCCTCGATCCCAGGACCCTGAGATCATGACCTGAGCCGAAGGCAGAGGCTTTAACCCACTGAGCCACCCAGGCGCCCTTGATCCATCTTTTAAATTAGATCGTTTTGTGTTTTGCTGTTGAGTTGTATGAGTTCTGAGTAGTTTTTTTTTTTGTCCTGCTTGACTTTTTTTGACCCTCTTCTTTTTTAAACATAGCTAATACAAGCTAATTGTGGAGAAAAAAACCCCACAAAGAATCTAAAAATGTTAAAAATAAAGTTTCTCTTCACTCTCTGTTCCATTCTTCATGGATAAATCTTCCAGATTTTTTTCCTATTCTTATATAAGCTGTATGTGTATGTGAGTGCAGGCATTCTTACTCTTACACTTAAACATACTTATGTTTGTATATTGTTTTTACAAAAATAAAATCTTACTATTATTGTCTTGCGGGTTGCTTTTTTTTTTTTAACTTCACAATGTCATGAATGTCCAAAAATGTAGTCTAGCTTATTCTTTTTAATGGCTGTATAGTATTCTGAAAATGACTATCAGATTTTAATTTTTTTCATATTGACAGGCATTTACAGTCTTTCCAACTTTTCTGAAAGTAGTTTTCCTAGTAATAATGAAATATATACTAAGGCTGGCAAGTGATTTTTATTTAATAAATGTGTAGATATTCAAAGTTATTTCTATAATAATACCAATTCAGCTTATATTTGTGTTTTCATAAAAGATAACAGTAGTTAATAGTTATAGCACTTTATTTCTCTGAAAAACATTCGTGGGTTTTGTGAAAAAAAATGTAGATATTTCCATGGGAGTGTGTTGAGCAAATAAGTATCACCTCTTCTGTGTTTTCATGGGAAAAAGTTGTGAGCTGCTATTTCATGAAAATAAATGTACTGATTTATTAAACTATTTCTCTGTTGTCGTATTTATTGACAATAGACTTTTGACTTGGCAATGCTTCTCATCATCTATAGCACCAACACTCAGACAAAGAAGTACACTGAGAGGGTGCTAAGAAGTAAGATTCGATCAGGCTGCATTCAAGAACAGCTGCTGCAGGGTACATTTTATATTCATTACTTGGTAAGTGTCAAAGAATCAGTGACATTAGTCTGAAAGTTACAGGGAAGTAATTTTTAACCTTTCTTACTCAGTGTGGAAATCTTAACAATACCACCTTTGCTGGATGTTGATTTTTGACAGCTCAGTATATTTCAAAATATAATAGGATTATTACTTACCTTGATCGAGACATTATGCTGTTAATAAAACCAACCTAAGACTGGTGTCTCATCTTTTTAGAAAAAAGGTGACAAAATTGGTTTATGTTGAACTGATTAAACTCAAGCCCCAATTTATATTTTACAGGAAATGTTTTAGTTCAGGTCTTCTAATTACATGCTTGTATAACTTGATTTTTAACTTAAAATGGAAGGCTTTGCAGCTCCCATATAAAAATGTTTTCATGTTAGTTTTAGCCCATTGTTCAAGCACAGTGAGACTGTCAAATCTTAACTTTGCATTAATCATTTTAATTATCTAGCTTTTTGTGATCTGTAGCTTTGACAAACTTGCCTTCTGTATCCTGTTCTAAGCAGTTTTTAAAAACCCTAAGTAGGGCGCCTGGGTGGCTCAGTGGGTTAAAGCCTCTGCTTTCGGCTCAGGTCATGATCTCAGCATCCTGGGATCGAGGCCCGCATCGGGCTCTCTGCTCAGCAGGGAGCCTGCTTCCTCCTCTCCCTGTCTCTCTGCCTGCCTCTCTGCCTACTTGTAATCTCTCTCTCTGTGTCAAATAAATAAAATCTTTTATAAAAAATAAAATAAAAAATAAAAACCCTGAGTATAACAGAACCAGAGGAATGCTAATAGAAACATAATTATGCATCTTTTGAACCATCTGTCTTTGGCCATTCAGTGCTGTGACTCTTGGGTCATTTTTTCTGTTGAAATATAAAGTCATTTGATTAGAATTTTATAAGTTAGGAATGGTATTTCCTGGTGAATTTTCAGGATATCAACAGCATATACCTTAAAAAACTGGATAACCGGGCGCCTGGGTGGCTCAGTGGGTTAAAGCCGCTGCCTTCGGCTCAGGTCATGATCCCAGGGTCCTGGGATCGAGGCCCGCATCGGGCTCTCTGCTCAGCGGGGAGCCTGCTTCCTCCTCTCTCCTCTCTCTGCCTGCCTCTCTGCCTACTTGTAATCTCTCTCTGTCAAATAAATAAATAAAATCTTTAAAAAAAAAAAAAAACTGGATAACCACTAGTTTGGGGCTTGACTTAGGTACTAATGAGAATATACAGTTGGGTCTTAAGATTTTATATTTAGAAATGGGTTTAATGTTTCTATTATTTTATCTTACTGTCCTTTCCATGCTTATTTCTGGCAATGATATGTGTTTTGGGCTATAATTTTCCAGAAAGCAGAAATCATATATAATATTTTTAAAGATTTATTTATTTATCTTAGAGAGTGTGGGTAGGGGTAGAGGAAGAGGGAGAGAGAAACCCAAGCAGACTTTGTGCTAAGTATGGAGCCTAATGTAGGGCTCAATCTCATGACCCCGAGATCACGACCAGAGCCAAAACCAAGAGTTGGACACCTAACTGACTGTGCCACCCAGGCTCCCCGTGTATAATTTTTTATTGCATTTTCCTCAGCAAAGCATTATACCTAATTCAGGGCTTAATTTAAGATTTTTTTAAAAATTGTGATTGTATCAATAAAGAAGCTGGACTTAAACTGGTTATTTACTTTGGGTTCGTTAATGTCCATCTTCTGCCTAGTTGCTAAGACATGATTAGTTCTCTTTTTGATCTTAGGAAAAATCAATTTAATTGGTATTGAATCTTACAGATTGATTTCAAATCATAACCAAGGCAGAGCAGATCCAGTGTATTCCCAGGGAGGTAGTATGATTGAGTGTGGAAATTGGGATTTAGAAGATCTGGGGATTTAAGGGGCACCTGGGTGGCTCAGTTGGTTAAGTGTCTGCCTTTGGCTCGGGTCATGATCCTGGCGGTCCAGGAATAAGCTCCGCATTGGGCTCCCTGCTCAGCAGGGAGTCTGCTTCTCCTTCTCCCTGTACTTCTCCCCCAGTTGTGCTCTCTCACTCACTTTCTCTCTCAAAAAATTAAAAAAAAAAAAAAAAAAGGTCTAGGCTCTACTTCCAAATTGGGGAGATAGGAACAATGCTATTAGGCTTATAATTTAACTTCTTTCAACTTCCAGGTCACTTTTTATCCATACATTGAATCACATTGATCCTAAGCAAAAACTCAGAGTGATGAAAGATAATTTTGAGTAAAACAAAGATTATGTTACCATAAGTTAAAATGAGAGTTGGTGAGAACCCTGATATCCTGTAAGAGTTAGCAAGTCTTAGTTCTGTAATAACTAAATTCCTCCCACAGCTTTTTTTTTCTCTCCTCTTCACCCCCTCAAGGTCCTTAAGGATATTTGTCCATCCATTCTGTCATTGGCACAGAGTTTGTTGCACTCCCTCGACCAGAGTATCATTTTGTTTGGCAGTCTCCTATACAAATATGCATTTGAGTTTTTTGACACTTACTGTCAGCAGGTATGTTGAAATATTTATTTTAGAAAGGAGGAAATAGGAAGAAATGCAATGCCAAGTGACTTCATGTGATATGTTTATTTCTTGTTGGTTGGAAGGTATTGAAGGAAAAAACTCTGAACTGGTAGTTGGGAAAACTTAGGTCTAGTCCCAGTCTTAATAAAATGAGGGAGACTGGACTGAAGCGTCTAACTCTACATTTTGAGCTCTAAAATTCTCTGACTTTAAAATGAAGTTCCACATCCAGTCCATTTTAAATAAACCATGACTAAAGGGGCTGGTGTTATCGGGCAGTTTTCGTAGTATATAGAAAGAGCAATTTTAAAGTTTAGCTGCAAATGATCAACTGCCAGTTCATCCTGGAGTTGTTCTCTAGAGAAAATTGTGGAGAAAAACAAATGAAGGAGAAATGCCTGAGGGTGTAACCCTATTCCCATGAACATGAGACACAAGATTTAATAGTACATATCCAGAGAGGGGAGGCTGTACTTGTGGAAAGTGATTATGAAATCGAAGAACAGAGTGTCTTACTTTGTATTTTTTTGTTCATGCTATACATACTGTTAACAATGTCAAAACATTTTAATGAAACGTGTAAAAATAAAGACCAAAGTTTAAATATTTAATGCAGAGCAATAGATTCAGCTGGCTTGAGCTAGCTGCTGCAGTTGAGAAAACCATATAATTCAGTATGGAGCAGCAGTATAAAGGAAAGGAAGAATGGCATACAAGATATTTTTTTGGAACCATCTTAACGTCTTAGAAATACTATCATGGCTAATGTTTGCTTGAAACATACAAGTCTAACCTGTAAAAACCTTTAAAACCTTTAGCTTCTTGAGTTCCATCATTTTTTTTTTAAGATTTTATTTTATTTTTTTTAAAGATTTTATTTATTTATTTGACACAGAGATAGAGATCACAAGTAGGAAGAGAGGCAGGCAGAGAGAGAGAGGGGGAAGCAGGCTCTCTGCTAAGCGGAGAGCCCGATGTGGGCCTTGATCCCAGGATCCTGAGATCATGACCTGAGCCGAAAGCAGAGGCTTTAACCCACTGAGCCACTCAGGCGCCCTAAGATTTTATTTTTAAGTAATCTCTACACCCAACATGGGGCTAAAACCCACAACTGTTAGATCAAGAGTCACATACTCCAACTGAGCCAGCCAGGCACTCTTGAGTTCCATCTTTTTAGTAAACTTTAACAGATTAAGTACAACCGTAGCTTAAAGGGTAGTATTTAATCCATATGAAAAAAGAAAGAGACTGTGCCAGGGAGCAGAATTAGGAGGGCTTACATAGTCCTCACTGATAAATATTAGGAAATAAGTCAAGAGTGGATGGTCATACAGTTAGAGTGACATAATCCTCAACCTCCTGAAACCAACATTAATGAAAAGTAGATAATAGAATTAGACAATGGAATAGGGTAGGTTGGGATTTTAACGAAGTTGAGACTGGAATGGTCTCAAGCATTAACCTTTTTAAGATGACCGTGTCAAAATTTTATTCACACTGTCCTATTGACTCTCTACCATATAGGAAATAGTTGGTGCGCTAGTGACTCATATCTGCAGTGGGAATGAAGCTGAAGTTGATACTGCATTGGATGTCCTCCTGGAGCTGGTAGCTCTAAACCTATCTGCTATGAGGCTGAATGCCATCTTTGTGAAGGTATCTCTCCCTCCGGTGACATATTTTGAGTCATTTTCTTTCTTGGCTGTATCTGAGAGATATCTGGCATCTGTTAATTAGCAGCAATTTAATTTGTATTCTAGATATTGAGCACTATAATTGATAGGAGGGGGTGGGAAGGAGGTGAGGTAATGGGCAAATAATAGAAAAAAAATCTCATTTAGTATGTATTAATGCATTCAGCAAATACTTCTTTATACCTATATGCAGGCTCTATTCTGGGTGCTGTGTATATAAAACTTAGTTCTTGCCTTTGGTGATAGTAAAACACATAAACAAGTCTCTGTAAATACAACATGAGAAATCCCTAGAAAGATAAAGTGCTATAGATGCACCAGAGCAAGAGTAATTTGGCCTAGGAAACTAGGTACTTCTTCAAGTACTACTACTTGTTCAAAGAGTAGATTTGAGTGATTCTTGAGGTTTGGGCATGGTTCGATAAGAGAAATTAAAGGAAGGGCATCTAAGCAGAGGACGGTTTAAACAGAAGCAAACTGGCATCCAGGTCCATGGTATACCTGAAGGATAACAAGTAGACTAGCATGGTTGGCAAATGGGACATATGGTGAGAAGTGGTGAGAGGTGAGGCTGGGAAGACATAGGACAGTGTCAGATTATGAAGGGTCTCAAATACCATGCTGAAGAGTTTCGACTTTATTTTGTAGACCATAGAGAGCTATTACAGGCTTTTCACAGGGGGTTGACAGAATCAGGTCTGGGTTTTGAAAGGTCATGTTATCCCCATATTAGGGATGAGAAAGCTGAGGTTTTGCCCAATGTTAAAAAGTATTTCTCTTGTGACTGCTTCCACATCTGTAGAAAATGAGTAAGTAATTCATGGAGTAGAAACCGAAAGGGATGTTATGATAAGGAGTAAGGTCAGAAATGTAACTTTTGGTGGAGTACTATTTCACTAAGGAGGGAAGGGTGAAGAAGAAGAATAGGTATGTTAGGATGACTAACCCTTTGAGCTCTGAACACAGCTTGAGAGAACTTGAGCTTTTGTGGTTATCTGGATGCTTCTTATGCCTCTTATGAGGATTTTAATTTTTTTATTTGATGGAGGAAAATATTAGTGGTTAACCTTATTGTTGACATTTTTTTACAGGGTATTTTAGATTATCTGGATAATATGGCCCCTCAGCAGATACGAAAACTTTTCTATATTCTCAGCACACTGGCATTTAGCAAACAGCATGAAGCCAGCAGTCACATCCAGGTAACAGACAGTGTGTTGAGAAACCTTTAAAACTTTAAACTTCTCTGGGCACCTGGGTGGCTCAGTGGGTTAAAGCCTCTGCCTTCGGCTCAGGTCATGATCTCAGGGTCCTGGAATCGAGGCCCACATCGGGCTCCCTGCTGAGCGGGGAGCCTGCTTCCTCCTCTCTCTCTGCCTGCCTCTCTGCCTACTTGTGATCTCGCTCTCTGTCAAGTAAATAAATAAAAAAAATCTATAAAAACAAAAAAACAAACTTTAAACTTCTTTCTTTGAAATTCCCTGAACATAATTACTCTAGCCTGTGTAATAAGAGAAATCAAATATACAGCCATGGTCTGAGCACTTACTCAGTCTTTTCTTACCACAGACGTTAAGTGTCTATTGTGTACCAAGCATTGAGATGGTAAGTATTCTGCTCTCAAGTAGCTTAGTCTGTTAGGGTAGAAATGGGTCTCTGATCAGCTGACTAGGGAACTGAGTAAGAAAAGCTGTTCAGGGGGTGCCTTCGTGGCTCAGATGGTTAAGTATCTGCCTTCAGCTCAGGTCATGATCCCAGAGTCCTGGGATCAAGCCCCACATCGGGCTCCCTGCTCAGCAGGAAGCCTGCATCTCCCTCTCCCACTTCCCCTGCTTGTGTTCCCTCTCTCTCTGTGTCTGTCTGTCAAATAAATAAATAAAATCTTAAGAAAAGAAAAGCTATACTGAGTGCTGTGGAGACAGTGTTGCCTTGTTTCCTAGGAAACCTCTACATCTAATGTGAACTTCATCTGGGCTTGCTTTCATTGGTGGTCACCATTCGCTGAGAAAGTCAGCCAAAGGGACTAAAACAAGAGATTATATTGCAATCAGAACTTGTAGCTCTTTTGGGGCGCCTGGGTGGCTCAGTCGCTAAGCGTCTGCCTTTGGCTCAGGTCATGATCCCGGGGTCCTGGAATCCAGTCCCTCATTGGGCTCCCTGCTCTGCAGGAAAGCCCGCTTCTTTCTCCCTCTCCCACTCCCCCTGCTGGTGTTCCCTCTTTTGCTGTATCTCTCTCTGTCAAATAAATAAATAAAATCTTAAAACAAAAAAACTTAGGGCGCCTGGGTGGCTCAGTGGGTTAAAGCCTCTGCTTTCGGCTCAGGTCATGATCTCAGCGTCCTGGGATGGAGGCCCGCATCAGGCTCTCTGCTCAGCAGGGAGCCTGCTTCCTCCTCTCCCTGTCTCTCTGCCTGCCTCTCTGCCTACTTGTAATCTCTCTCTCTGTCAAATAAATAAATAATCTTTAAGAACAAAAACAAAAACAAAAAAACTTATAGCTCTTTTGTATCTTTAGTGTGCCACCCTGTGGCAGTAATCCATACTGGACTGTGACTTTGAACAACCAACAATACCTTTTGTTAATTAAAATAAGTGGGGGCTAGGTAATATACATACACAGCACAAAATTCAAAAGATATAAGACGTGGTGAAAAATAAGTCTCCCTCTTCTCAGTCCTCCAGGCATCTGGTTCTCTAAAGACAATCACTTCCTGAGACATTTTCTCTTTTTTTTTTTTTAAGATCTTATTTATTCATTTGACATAGACAGAGAGATTACAAGTAGGCAGAGAGACAGGCAGAGAGAGAGGAGAGAGGAGGAAGCAGGCTCCCCGCTGAGCAGAGAACCCGATGTGGGCCTCCATCCCAGGACCCTGGGATCATGACCTGAGCCGAAGGCAGCGGCTTTAACCCACTGAGCCACCCAGGCGCCCATCCTGAGACATTTCTAGCTTTCTGAGATGTCCTGAGCATTTACAAATTTGTTTATACCCTTCTGCTTTCTACCTTATAGCTTTCTGAGATGTTCTGAGCATTTAACAGATTTGTACTTACCTGTATTTCACTCCTTACCCTTTTGTTCTGCATCTATCTTCTTTCATTTAGCAGTATATTTTGGAGATGGCTTCATATCAGTAATACAGAGCTACATCATTATTTTATTTTTTAATGATTGTGAAATATGCATAACAAATTTTACTACTTTAGCCATTTTTAAGTGGCATTAAGTTCATTAAGAATGTTGTGCAACTCTCGTAACTGTCTATATCCAGAACTTTTTGTCATCCCAAACAGAAACTCTACCCATTTAGCAGTAACTCCCCATTTTCCTTCTTCCAGCCCCTGGTTACCTCTTATCTATTTCCTGTCTCTGAATTTGCCTGTTCTGGGTACCTCATTTAAATAGTCATATGACTGAGGGTTACTGGGGGGTGGGAGAGTAGGGATTGGGTGGCTGGGTTATGGACATTGGGGAGGGTTTGTGCTATGGTGAGTGCTATGAAAGGTGTAAGCCTGATGATTCACAGACCTGTAGCCCTGGGGCAAATAATAATAATAATAATAATAATAAATTAATTAATAAATAAATAGTCATATGAGGGGCACCTGGGTGGCTCAGTTAAGCATCTACCTCTTGATTTCAGCTCAGGTCATGATCTCAGGGTTGTGAGCTTGAGCACCACATTGGGCTCCCTGCTGGGCGTGGAACCTGCTTAAAATTCTCCCTCTCTAAAATAATAATAGAATTTAAATTTTGAAAGTAGTCATATGATATTTGTCCCTTTCTGTTTGGTTTATGTCACTTAGCATTATCTATTCAGGGTTTCATCCATGGTATAAGATATATCAAACTTCATTCCTTTTATTTAAAGCCTAACCAGCATTCCATTGCATGTATACACCATATTTAGTTTGTACATTCACTTATTGATGGACAGTGGCCTTTTTTCACCTTTTGGCTACTGTGAATCGTGCTGCTGTGACCACTGGTGTGCAACTATCTGTTTGAGTCCCTATTTTCAATTCTTTGGGGTCTATATCTAGGACTGGAATTGCTGAATCATATGTTGATTCTGTGTTTAATATTTTGAGGAACCACCAAACTTTTCTGCAGCAGCTGCACCATTTTATGGGTCCACAAACAATTGAGGGTTCCACGGTTATACAACCTTACCAACACTTATTTTACATTTATTTATTTATTTCACAGAGGGAGAGAGATCACAAGGAGGCAGAGAGGCAGGCAGAGAGAGAGAGGGGGAAGCAGGCTCCCCGCCGAGCAGGGAGCCCGATGCGGGCCTGGATCCCAGGACCCTGAGATCATGACCTGAGCCGAAAGCAGAGGCTTTAACCCACTGAGCCACTCAGGCGCCCTACATTTCTTAACTGTAACCATCCTACTGGGTGTGAAGTGCTGTCTCACTGTGGTTTTGATTTGCATTTCCCTAAAGCCTAATGATGTTGAGCATCTTACTATTTGCTCATTAGTCATTTGAATATCTTATTTGGGAAAATATCTATTCTTGTCCTTCGTACATTTTTTTTTAAAGATTTTATTTATGGGCACCTGGGTGGCTCAGTGGGTTAAAGCCTCTGCTTTCGGCTCAGGTCATGATCTCAGCGTCCTGGGATCGAGGCCCGCATCGGGCTCTCTGCTCAGCTGGGAGCCTGCTTCCTCCTCTCCCTGTCTCTCTGCCTGCCTCTCTGCCTACTTGTAATCTCTCTCTTTGTGTCAAATAAATAAATAAAATCTTTAAAAAAAAAAAAAGATTTTATTTATTTATTTGAGAGATTACAAGTAGGCAGAGAGGCAGGCAGAAAGAGAGGAGGAAGCAGGCTCCCTGCTGAGCAGAGAGCCCAATGCCGGCCTCAATTCCAGGACCCTGAGATCATGACCTGAGCTGAAGGCAGAGGCATTAACCCACTGAGCCACCCAGGCGCCCCTTCGTACATTTTTTTAAGGTTTTATTTATTTGAGAGAGAGAGAGAGCACGAGAGGGGGGAGGGTCAGAGGAAGAAGCAGACTCCCAGCTGACACAGGACTTGATTCTAGGACTCCAGAATCGTGACCTGAGCTGAAGGCAGTCACTTAACCAACTGAATCACCCGTGCCCCCTTCGTTCATTTTTTAAAATCAGTTGGTTTTTTGTTGTTGTTGATGTATAGGAATCCTTTATACTTCCTGGGTATTGTCTGTTATCAGATACATGATTGGCTAATATTTTCTCCCACTCTATGCATTGTCTTTTCACTCCTAGAGTTTTGATGAAGCCCTAGTTTATCTGGGTTTTTTTTTGTTTGTTCGTTTTTTTTCTTTTGTTACCTGTGCTTTTGGTGTCATACTTAGGAAAAACCTTACCCCAAAGTCATGAAGATTTTTCCCTTTGTTTTCTTCTAAGAGTCTCACAGCTTTAGCTCTTAAATTTAGGTTATTGATTCACTTTGAGTTAATTTTTGTATATTCTTAAATGTAAGGGTTCAATTTCATTTCGTGTATGTGTGGGTATCCAATTTTTTCAGCACCTTTTGTGTGTGGTTTTTTCCAACACATTTTATTGAAAAGACTGTACTTTTCTCCTTTTAATGATCTTAGCACCTTTGCAGAAAGTTACTTGACCATATATGTGAAGGTTTATTTCTGGACTCAGTGCATATATGCTTCCTATGCAGGTGGCACACTGTTTTAATTACTGTAGCTTTTATAGTAATTTTGAAATTGAAAGATTGTAATAACTTAAAAATTGAAATTTCAAAGAACATACTTATTCTTTTGCAAGATTGTTTTGGCTATTTGGGGGGTCCCTTGAAATTCCATATGAATTTTAACATGCATTTTTCTCCATCTATAAAAAATTCTGTTGTGTTTTTAGTAAGGATTACAAAGAATGTGCCTGTCACTTTGAGTATTATCATTATCTTAACAATATTAAATCTTCCAATTCATGAACATGGGAAATCATTCCATTTATGCAGGTCTTCTTTAATGTCTTTCAGCATAGTTTTATAGTTTTAATGTACAAGTCTTTTGCCTCCTTGGTTAATTTACCTAAGTATTTTTTTCTATTTCATTATTTTAGTTGAGCAGCCAACAGCATTATAATAATTCACATATCCTTATCAAGCAAGTATCTCAACAAAAACAATAGTAGCTTTAATTTTTTAACATCTGCCTTATGTTTGACACTGTTCTAGGACATTTTTTAATTTGTCTCTGATCCTTACAAAATCTTCCCATTTTATAGATGAAAAAAATTGAGACTCAGAGATGAAATGACTGGCCAAAAGCCACACAGTTAGTAAATGATGGAACCGTTGCTATTGTATGTGTTTCGGCTTACAATATCTACAGGCTCTTTTGCTAACTCTTCCAGCATCTTCAGCTTTCTCTACCATGTCTTCCTTGCAGGATGACATGCACCTGGTGATACGAAAGCAGCTCTCTAGCACCATATTCAAATACAAGCTCATTGGTATTGTTGGGGCTGTCACCATGGCTGGCATCATGGCGGCTGACAGGTATGCATGGCAGTTCTGACTTCTGTGGCTCAAGGTCAGTTAATCAAGTTGTTACCTTACAAATGACGTGTTACATTGTGTAGACTGCATTATAATAGTAAACATTAAGCCCATAATAAGAGGAGTAAGCAAATGTTAGTTTCAACTTTTCCATTTTCCCTTCTAATCTTAATTGTATATACCATGTATAATTTTTACAGAATGTGATCATAATCATTACAGTCTGATGGTTAAAAACTAGGGATTGCTAATAAATGAAGTAATAGAAATGTTTCCACAAAAGGGGAACCCTGAACATCCTGGGGTGCACTTTTCTGCATTTGCGCCTCTCCCAGGCACTTGACATTACAGGTTTCTCCATTGCTGTGGTATTGTCTGGGACATCATGTTTGATAAAAATAAGGGACCTGGTGATAGGAGCATCAGAGTTGGGTCTTGATAAGATTTTGCCATTACAAATGACATTGGAGTTCAGTTTATGCTCCTTAAGGGATAATTTGTTAGGAATTCCTGGGACCTCAGGAAACATTCTTAGAACTGGCATTAATAATTCATGCAGGCTACATAATCTACTGGTTAAGAGTTCATTCTTTGGAGCTTATACCACTTGAGGGCATTAAATGCTTAGAATAGGGCGCCTGGGTGGCTCAGTGGGTTAAAGCCTCTGCCTTCGGCTTAGGTCATGATCTCAGGGTCCTGGGATCCCTGATTGGCAGGGAGCCTGCTTCCTCCTCTCTCTCTGCTTGCCTCTCTTCCTACTTGTAATCTCTCTCTGTCAAATAAATAAATAAAATCTTAAAAAATAAAAAAAAATAAATGCTTAGAATAATGCCCAGGGCTCGCTCTTACGATTATCACTAATTTAGTGTGCCCTTAAAAAAAATCAAAGATAACCATTGTTTGCTCCAATCCACATTTTGTAAATAGTCTTCTGTGCCTTTGTGCACTTTCGTCTCCACCCACATCCCAGGGATGGCAAGATTCATACACTTATTGCTAGTTCTTACAAAATACTATAAAAGTGAAGCTAAAATTCCTTGTTTTTTAGAAGTAGATCTTCAGTTTTGACCCAAGAGAGAGCAGACTTGAGCAATGAACAGTACACACAGGTGAGTTCTTGCAATGTTGTTGGATATATTTGTGAATAACTGAGGAATTGCTTCTGGTTACTGTCAGCTTGCCAGAAAGAGTATTTTTTTGTTTTTTTTTTCAAAATATGTTTTCCTGGCTGGCATGAGTTACATTTATTTCTGTATTTGTCTAATCTCCTTAATTTGAATTCTTAGAGAGCAAGAAAAGTGAGCCATGTTTGTAGACTAGGAGATTGACTGGAGCATAGGCACAAGTAAGCATACAATTGGGGAGTTGGAGATAGAGCTAGTCCAGAGGTAGAAAAGGGAAGGTCTTGAATGTGAATCAAAACATTTCAATTTGGACGCCTGGGTGGCTCAGTGGGTTAAAGCCGCTGCCTTCGGCTCAGGTCATGATCCCAGGGTCCTGGGATCGAGGCCCACATCGGGCTCTCTGCTCAGCGGGGAGCCTGCTTCCTCCTCTCTCCTCTCTCTGCCTGCCTCTCTGCCTACTTGTAATCTCTCTCTGTCAAATGAATAAAAATAAAATCTTAAAAAAAAAAACATTTCAATTTAATTTTTTATATCACAGTAGTCTTTAAGGGTTTTTTAGCATAGATAATGACATAATCAAAGCTTTGCTTTAGAAAAATTAACCTGGGTGGCTCAGTTGATCAAGCGTCTGACTCTTGATTTTGGCTCAGTCATTATTTCAGGGTCGTGAGATCAAGCCCCACATTGGGCTCTGCGCTGGGTATGGAGCCTGTTTAAAACCTCTCTCTCCTCCCTCTGCCACTCCCCCTACTCATGTGCACTCTTTTTCTCTCTCTCTTTCTCTAAAAATAAAATAAAATACAAGTATTTGTGAAAAGAAAGGGCATGTTTGTAAAGAAAAAAGTTAATCCAGTTGTGTGTGTCCACTGGATTGGAGAAGAGACATTATAAAGAGATGGGCTTGTCAGAAAGCTCAAGAAAACAGGTGAGTGGTAGTAAGAGCTTTGCCAGAGAAATTGGAAGGAAAAATTTACTAGTGAATGGAGTGGACGGTGTTTAGGAAACATTGGCAGCCCAGTGACTGAACCACTGTCTCTCTCCGGCTGTTCAGGTGACCTCCTTGCTGCAGTTGGTTCGTTCCTGCAGTGAGCAGTCTCCCCAGGCTTCTGCACTTTATTATGATGAATTTGCTAATCTGATCCAAGGAGGAAAGCTGGCTCCAAAAGCCCTGGTAAGGCCCAGTATCTTTTCTTAAAGCAGTGAAGCGTGAGAACTGTTTTTTACTCCATATCCTTCAAGCCCTTCTGTCTGTTGCAGTGCAAAAATAGATCATTATCATTCTATGAGCTGTCACATATTCTAATTGTGAAGGCTGTTCTGACTTGCCCTACCCCAGGCTTCACCTCTGAGGCCTCCTTCACATAATTATAATAATAATAATAGTAATGATGAGGACGATGGTACTATTGATGATGTTGATAGCCACTATGTATTCTGTGCCAGGCACTGTGTTAAGCATTTTTCATGTATTAGTGTTTTCCACTTCATAATAATGGGGTACATAATACTGTTATTCTCTTCTTAGAAATGAGGAAACTGGGGCGTGCCTGGGTAACTTAGTCAGTTAAGTGTCTGTCTTTGGCTCAGGTCATGATCCCAGGGTTCTCGGATCAAGTCCCACACTGGGCTCTTTGCTCAGCAGGGAGCCTGCTTCTCCCTCTGCCTGCCGCTCCCCCTGTTTGTGCGCATGTATATGCATGCTCTCTCTCATACAAATAAATAAATAAAATCTTAAAAAAAAAAAAAAAAGCAGAAATGAGGAAATTGAGGCACCCCGGTGGCTCAGTCGGTTAAGCGGTTGCCTGCAGCTCAGGTCATGATCCTGCTCAGGGGGGAGTCTGCTTCTCCATCTCCCTGTGCCCCTCTCCCTGCTTGTGCTCCCTCTCACACTCTCGCTCTTTCTCAAGTAAATAAATAAAATCTTAAAAAAAAAAAAAAAGAAATGAGGAAACTAAGACTTAGAAAGGGTAATAGTTTGCCTAGGGCACTACAGCCAGTACACCCTTACCTATACAGTCTTGTTTGTTTGCATGTTTCCTGAAGGAATGGGTTGGGCAGACCATCTTCAATGATTTCCAAGATGCCTTTGTGGTGGATTTCTGTTTTTTTCCAGAAGGGTAAGTACTGTATACCCACCAACTTGATTTTACTGGTGAAGAATTTATGTCAGTAGTTGGTATAGACATCAGAATGCTCTTGACCTTGGCTAAATGTGGCCCAGTCCCATAGCTTGTTTCCTCCCAACACCCCAGTTCCAGAATTCCTAGAAGTTTCCACTTGATCTTTCTCTTTCTCATTTCTTCTCGTAAGAGGGAAGATTGGTTTGTTCTAGTGGTTTCCCAAGTAGATGTGTATACCCTTGGGGCATCAAATTCTGGGTTCTCTCCACAGGGACTATCCATTTCCTGTGAAAGCTCTATACGGACTAGAAGAATACAGTAGTCATGATGGGATTGTCATCAACCTCCTGCCACTGTTGTTCTCTCAGGACTTTGCAAAAGATGCGGATAGAATGACTTCAAAGGAATCAGACCAAAACTCAGTGTACTTCCTCTTTTCTAAAACTTCTTTTGCTGTTTTTAGTGTTCATGGGGTATTCCACACTTCTTACAGTCTGTTGAGAGCTTGATGGAAAAGGGTTTTGGGGGCACCTGGGTGGCTCAGTTGGTTAAGAATCTGCCTTTGACTCAGGTCCTGATCTCAGGATACTGGGATCGAGTCCTGCATTGGGCTTTCTACTTGATGGGGTACCTGCTTCTCCTTCTCCCTTTATCCTTCCCCCAGCTCATTCTTTTTCTCTCAAGTAAATAAATAATATTTTTTTAAAAGGAGGGGTTGTTTTCTCCTAAGACAGATGGTATTTGGAGGGGTTAGCTAGAATGGGTCAGATTCCTTGTTTTTTCTTGGACCCTGTGGTTGGGGTTTACATTGCTTAAGGACAGCCAACAAGTACTCTGTGAGGCTGTTTTCATTTCTGTTCCTTTCTCCCTCCCATGAGCATACTTGTCTGCCTCTGCCACTCTCCCTCCCTCTTTCCATCTTATCTCTGCTTCTCCTAACTCATGTATATTCACTCTACTCAGCCTCTGCCTTCCTCCAGGTTAGTTCATTGTTTATTTGCTGAGCATCCATTAAGTTCCTTGTCATGTATTCTTAAAAATAGACATTAATTTTGGGCAAAACTCTATAATTACAAGGTTGGGTTCCTTATAAACATGGACTAATATGCCTATAAAGTACTGTTTAGGAATGGATTTTTTTCTTCCCAGATTGGTGTCTCCATTGTGCCTGGCTCCCTATTTCCGGTTACTGAGACTTTGTGTGGAGAAACAACATAATGGAAACTTGGAGGAGATTGATGGCTTATTAGGTATAGGATGAAGTTACCAGAGCCTTTCTTCTTTGTAACCTTTCTTTGATAATCTTAGGGAAGGAACAAACCAGTACCTTGTGTGTGTGGGAAGGAATTTTCTAACTTCACAGAGTAGAATAGCACTAATAATGGAATTCCAAAGACAAAACAATACATAGATTTCCTATCATGTTGACAAATCCGTCATCATCATAGTTCCTTGTTGCTTTCTGGTCCTCACCTCTAGTTTTGCAAAGACTTCTTAATTATATGTATTGATTGTACATGATATGGCAGTAATTTTGAGACTAATCAAAGCTAGATCTTCAAATACAAATTAAAGGGAAAGTGAGTAGAAGGAGAGGTAGGAGGCTCTAAGGGTAGCACCCAGGTTCTGTTGACCTGCAATAAAGAGAGTTAGAAATGTTTGTTCTCTTTCAGATTGTCCTATATTTCTCACTGACTTGGAACCTGGAGACAGGTTGGAGTCCATGTCTGTTAAAGAGCATTCGTTCATGTGTTCACTCATATTTCTTACTCTTAACTGGTTCCGAGAGGTAAGCAAAGTACTAGGACATTTCACCTGTTGTCTATAGTTCTTGTTGAAAGGGAACTATTTCCTGGTACTCATGGGACTTTCTAAAAAGTCTCCATGAAGCTCTAACCACTGTGAGCTTCTCCAGCTATTGTGTCCCACTTCTCCCCAGTTATATGTACCTTTTGATGTAGCCACATTAAAATACTTAGAATTCACGGGATGGGGGCAGCTGGGTCGCTCAGTCATTAGGCGTCTGCCTTCGGCTCAGGTCATGATCCCAGGGTCCTGGGATCCAGCCCCGCATCGGGCTCCCTGCTCTTCGGGAAAGCTGCTTGTCCCTCTCCCACTCCTCCTGCTGGTGTTCCCTCTTGCGCTGTATCTCTCTCTGTCAAATAAATAAATAAAATCTTAAATAAAAAAAAAATTCACTGGACGCCTGGGTGGCTCAGTAGAACTAGGATTAAAAGTCAGATCTCCTGTATTGGCCCAGGGCTTTTTTTTTTCCTCTATAGCACCTTTAAATTACAGACTAAACTCACAGATCCTGACACTTAATGACTTTTTTTTAGTTCTGGATGAATAATGTAAACAAGGTCAAAATTGGAACCATTCAAAGTATGAGAATATAATTTGTACTTTTCCAGATTATAAATGCCTTCTGCCAGCAAACGTCACCTGAGATGAAGGGGAAGGTGCTCACCCGGTTAAAACATACTGTGGAGCTTCAGAGAATCCTAGAAAAGTACTTGGCAGGTAAGGAAAGTGTCCTATTATGGTACCTTTGCTAGTAAGGCAGTGAAGAGATGGAAAACTTTCCTTTTAAGCCATGCTCACTGATAGCCATCCCCTACTCATTTGGGACAAGAAAATGTTTTCTCAACAACAACAGCAAAAAAGAATACATCCATTTTCCTCCCATCGTTACCTTCAAGAAATCTTGCTGCTTAAGAAAATAAAAAATGGAAAGCATTGGTTGGGCTTTTGGGCGCCTGGGTGGCTCAGTGGGTTAAAGCCTCTGCTTTCGGCTCAGGGTCCTGGGATCGAGGCCCGCATCGGGCTCCCTGCTCGGGCGGGGAGCCTGCTTCCCCCCCCCCTCTCTCTGCCTGCCTCTCTGCCTCCTTGTGATCTCTCTCCCTCTGTGAAATAAATAAATAAAATCTTTTAAAAGAAAAAAAAAAGAGTTAGTTTATTTTTAGTCCTTACCTGCTTGGATATTTTTTAATGTCATTATTTAGAATGATTTTATCTTAATTGGTCATAATCATTTAATATGATATTCTTGTAAGTCATCTCTGATCATTTTTCTATGCCAAAACAATATCAGGTAACTTGAATGTATCTTGCGAGCTTTCAACCATACTTGGTAGTTCTGAAAATTAATTTTTAGCCAGTCAGGTGATATTCTAAGTCTAACAGTGATATGTGGTTGGTATACATTGAGCTTCTGTCTCCTCTCTTCCAGTCACCCCAGACTATGTTCCTCCCCTCGCAAACTTTGACTTGGAAACTTTAGATGTAACGCCTCCTACTACTGCTGTTATTTCAGCAAAAATCAGAAAACAAGGAAAGATAGGTATGTTCTCTTCTTCTTCTGTGTCTCCGTAGAAGGGACACTGAATTAACGTAAGAGGTCATATGTACCAAGGCTTTAGTACCTGGAGAGATGATGTCATTGAACTCTTTCTTTGGCATGGTTATAAAATGAACTATAATGTAGCGTTATAAAATTACCTCCTTTACCCTAGGTAGTATTTAGCAGGTTGTTTCCTGAAGGCAGTGATATTTAACAAACATGATTATTGATTACTTGAGTCACTTTTCTGTTTTTGAAACAAAAGGAGGAAGGAAACAGAAAGCAGATGGCAGCAAAACATCCTCCCCTGACACACTTTCAAAGGAGAATAGTTCAGAATGTGACCCTACACCATCTAATAGAAGCCAGCTGGAAAAGGTACTGGAATGATGGGTTTCCATGAAGGTTGTTTGACAGCCCAGAAAGATTAACAGGGGAGGGGTACCTGGGTGGCTCAGTCATTAAGCGTCTGCCTTGGGTTCAGGTCATGATCCCAGGGTCCTGGGATGCAGCCCTGCATTGGGCTCCCTGCTCAGCGGGGAGCCTGCTTCTCCCTCTCCCTCTGCAGCTCCCCCTGCTTGTGTTCCTTGTCTCGCTGTGTCTCTCTTTGTCAAATAAATAAAGAAAATCTTAAAAAAAAATTAATAGGGGATTAGCATCATACTCTGCATTTTACAGAGAGGAAAATTAGAGAAAAGAGAGGCAGACGGCAGACAAACTCTCCTCAGCTTTGGGGAGATTCTCCCACTAGCAGAGTTAGGGTTAGATTCTTAGTCCTTATCACTACCACACACTGGTTTTTCTAGTCATTTTCTTGAATGTGTCACTCCCTTTTTTATACCCCAGCAGTACTTTGAATTCTCTCTTGTAGCATTTATTTAATTTAATTTAAAAATTTTAAATTTTGTTTAGATCTAGTTTTAGATATACTGCTTTTAGTCTCTTTCCCCCTCTAATCCCAGATTATCAACTTCTCAATCAATTGAGATAACATGAAATGCTTAGGACAGTTTCTGATAATCAATAAACAGTAGTTCCTTTTTCCTATAAGTCTACCAATAACAGGACGCCTGGGTGGCTCAGTGGGTTAAAGCCTCTGCTTTCGGCTCAGGTCATGATCTCAGAGTCCTGGGATCGAGGCCCGCATCAGGCTCTCTGCTCGTCAGGGAGCCTGCTTCCTCCTCTCTCTCTCTGCCTACTTGTAATCTCTCTCTGTCAAATAAATAAATAAATAATCTTTTAAAAAAAAAAGTCTACCAATAACAGAGTAGGTTATATGTTTGTGAAATTGCCTAAACCATGTGGATCCCAATTATTTCTGTTTTTTGGCTACTGTTTATCGTGTATTTTGTTTAGCTCCTGTAATCTCCTAAAAACCCAAGATTGGTAGTAATATCTACATTTAATAGGTAGGGAAACTAAGACCCTGAAATGGTAAGTGACTTGCCCATGGTCACACAATTAATAAGACTTGAGCAAGGTTTGAAGCCGGATTGGTCTGGTGCCACAGCTCATTGTTTTCTCTACTATGCCGTAACAGCTTGGTTTGTCTAGTAGTTCATACTTAAGTGGAAATCAACCAAGGGTTTTGAAATGTGACCCATATCTCAATTTTAGGTGCTTTTGTCTCAGGAATATTTAGGGACTTTGGTGAAAGGAAGGTGATAATTTGCTTAAAAAGTAATTTCTTCATAAAATGAATGCATAATTGTGCTTTGAGGTCTTTCTGAAAAATCAAGTGATTATAGAATCCTTATTTATTCTTTTGGTTGCTGCTGCTTTCTTTCCAGGAGTTCAAAGGGAAAGAAGAAAAGACATCAGTGTCACTACAAAATTACCGTGCTTTTTTCCGAGAACTGGACATTGAGGTCTTCTCTATTCTGCGTTGTGGGCTTGTGACCAAGTTCATCTTAGATACTGAAATGCACACTGAAGTAAGTCACAGAGCTGAGATTCTAAAATTTTATCTGTTTCAGAAAATTTCTTAGCCCAGGAGCCTGGCTGGTGCAGTTGGTTAAGCATCTTACTCTTGGTTTCAGCTTGGGTTGCAGTCTCAGGGTCATGACATCCAGCCCCAAGTCTGGCTTAGCACAGAGTCTGCTTGGGATTCGGTCTCCCTCTTGCTGCCCCTCCTACTCATGCTTGTGTGCTCGCTGGCTCTCTCACGCACGTGCGCTCTTGCTCTTGTTCTCAAATAAATAAGTAAATCTTTAAAAAAAAAATTTATCAGCTCTGTTCTTATTGTAAAAGGAGCACCAAAGCATCGAGAGAAGGTGGACTCTGGCTTCCAGAGCTTTTATATATAGTGACAGTAATGATGAATAATCATCCTCATCATCTTTTTTTTTTTATGGTAAACAACATTTTTTTAATTTATTCATTTATTTTTAAAGTAAGCTCTAGACCCAGCGTGGGGCTTGAACTCATGACCTTGAGATCAAGAGTCACATGCTTGGGACACCTGGGTGGCTCAGTTGGTTAAGTGTCTGCCTTTGGCTCAGGTCATGGTCCCAGGGTCTGGGGATCAAGTCCCACCTCAGGCTCCTTGCTCAGCGGGAAGCCTGCTTCTCCCTCTACCTCTACCTCTACCCCTGCTTGTGCAAAAAAAAAAAAAAAAGTATGTTTTCTAAGACTATACTCACTTGGATTCCTATTTTAATAATTTGAAATTCATTTTGCTTTGGGAGTGCTTGACTTTTTGATTTGTTAACAGAGCACAATACCCATTTATATGAGGTGGGGAAATTTCCCCCTTTTTTGGAGAATGGTGAGATTCTTCACCCATTGGGAAGAGTAAACCTGAATGTCCTCCATCCAAAAGATGGTGAGGACATGCTTGGAATTATCCTTTCTTTCCTCCTGGTGACAGGCTACAGAAATTGTGCAACTTCAGCCCCCTGAGCTGCTTTTCTTGCTGGAAGATCTCTCCCAGAAACTGGAGAATATGCTGACACCCTCTGTTACCAGGAGAATCCCCTTCCTTAAGGTTAGTATAGGCAGAAGCACAAGCCCTGGCCTTAATGAAATTTGGAAACAAAGAGGTCTTAATGAATAAGTTGTCACTTTCTCTGGCATTATGTTTGGGTCACTGGGTAGCATGGTGCCAACCTCATTTCCAAAGCCCATTCACCTTGCTTTAGAAAGGAACTCGAAACAGAGAAATCAAAAAAGCCACTCCAAACAGGATATATATTTCTAAATTTCCTGAGCATTCCTGAATCCTGTTCTTTAGTTGGGTTTTGCTTTTAAAAGCCTCCCAAACTGAGCCCTTGCCCAAGCCTCAGTGTAGTAGTAGTTGGCTATCTAGAGAAGGCCAGAACCTCATATGTGTATATAATGTACAAATGTGCATGTAGCATCTCTTAAAGCAGTGGGATGATGCTGACAACAGAACATGAAAGTTTTAGGTATAAACATTTAAACATTAATATATCCAGTTATTTGATTTTTTTTTTGTACTCACTACTTGCTTGGTGTTTTTATCAGCCTAAATGATTTCTATTTTTGTGTGAGCTTTATTTCATTATTAATTATGGGTCTGTACTTCTCAAACACTTTGTACTCTATAAAAGCCAACCTCTTGGTAATTTGAAGATGGGGCAAGATCCCTTTCTCAGAATATTTTAGGCAAACAACCAATTTCTTCTGTCCGTTTCTGCCTTGTGACCCAGGTCTGACTAAACTCCTTAACAGACTATTTCAGAGAAGCTATCCAGCACTTTCTTCCCCAGTAACTCTGAATTTATTATAGAGTAAAGGAAACCGGAATATTGGATTCTCACATCTCCATCAGAGATCTGCCCAAGAAATTGCTTATAGAATTGTTCGACTGCTGGCTCCAATGTGTAACCATCTGGAGAACATTCACAACTATTTTCAGGTCAGCAGCTTATCTTATCATTATAGAAATTTAGAAATTACTGGGGCACCTAGGTGGCTCAGTTGGTTGAGTGTCTGACTCTTGGTTTCAGTTCAGGTCATGATCTCATGGGTCCTGGGATTGGCCTGCATAGGTTCTTCGTTCTGCGTTCGGTAGGGAATCTGCTTGAAGATTCTCTCCCTCTCCCTTCCCACAACTTGCATGTGTACCTGTGCTCTCTCTCTCTCAAATGGGTAAACAAATCTTTAAAAAAAAAAAAAAAAGAAAAGAAAAAGAAATTTAGAAATTACTAAGTGAATAAGATATTTCATTTTTGGCTGAGAAATATTGAAGGAAAAATGAGGGCAATTGCCAAAACAGCTGTCCTAAAAGCATTTTTCCTTTTCAGTGCTTAGCTGCTGAGAACCAAGGTGTAGTTGATGGCCCAGGAATGAAAGTTCAGGAGTACCACATAATGTCTTCATGCTATCAGAGGCTACTGCAGATTTTTCATGGGCTTTTTGCTTGGTGAGTAAGTGGCAGATGTGGTAGGTAGAAATAATCAAGTATTCACTTCTTTTACCTGACAGACCCCAAGGCACTGAGGTAGAGAAAAGAAGAAAAAGGCTCCAAAGTCTTATGTAAATATGGTGCTTGTTTTTTTTGGAGTGTTTTTGTCTGCATCATTTCACTTGATCTTGTACCTTCTAAGTCTTATATGGCCACGGTTATTAACTCAGTTGAAAATTAGGTGACTTGATATTGGCTAACCTGTAACAGATTGGGCCATCTGATTCTTAGCCAGGTTTTCTGTGGCAGCCCTTCCATAATATCACTGGAGAGAGTGTTACTTAAGAAGTTGTTACTGGGACACCTGCCTGGCTCAGTCAGTGGACCATGAGACTCTTGTTCTCAGGGTTGTGAGTTGGAGCCCAACACTGGATGTAGAGATTACTTAAAATTAAAATCTTTAAAAAAAACGTTATCTGAACAACTTGTAGATAAATTCCAGATTACATGTTAAAGAGCTGAATACATTTTGAGCTGGGGTATTTAGAAATACTTTGTGGAAAAAATGGAATTTCATGGGGGCCCTGAAGGATAGATGGCCTTTGGGGAGGTAAAGGAAGGGTTGGGAAGGCGTAGCACGGGTGAAGGTAGAAATGAGGGAGATGTGTCCCTTAAATGCTTTTGTTCCTCAAAGCTAGGCCCTGGGTCTTCTCTTCTGTACAGGTTTTCTGGGCAGTCTCACCCAAGCTTAAATTTGTGCTAAAATTTATCTTCTGGTTAAAGGCATTTATATCCAACTGTCTCCTCAACACTTCCGTAGATGTGTCATTGACAGCTCAGACACATCACAGCCAAAAGAAGATGTATCATCCTTACCACACCTCCTTCAGCTTTGCCGGGCTACGTAAATGGTACCACCAGTGTCTGAGCCAAAAACCAGCAGTTGTTCTTTGTCCTTTTCTCTACCCACTACCTTTACTCTCTCCCACATCGGATCACCAAATCCTATAATTTTATCTTTTAAATAACATGTAAATAGCCATTTGTTGCTCTCCTGGTGCAGTGCTTTGAGACTCCCATCATCTCTCACCTGGATGAGATTAGTTTCACAGTTGGTCTCTGCCTCAAGTTGCCATCCCTCAGTCCTTTCTTCACATTAGTGGTCAGTGGTCTTCCCAATGCAAACCCAATCTTATCCTATCCAAACTTTGGTTCTGGTTGTCCTTAGGTTTTTCTTGAGTTCAAACTCTTCCCTAGCTTCTCAGACCTTTTATTATCTGGCTCCTGCTCTTCCACTTGTCTTTTATTCTGCCCTCCAGCGATACTGAATTAATTTCAATACCCTATATTGCTTTCATCTGGAAGACTTCACACATACTCGTTCTTCTACCTGGATCCCCACCCTCCTTGATCACCAGTCTTTTCTAACTCATCTCTGAGATCTGGATTTAAACTTCAGTTCCTCAGGGGCATCTTCTCTGACCCCTAAGGCAGGTAAGCCTCCTTCCTACCTCTCTAATTCCCAGTTTTCTCCTACTACTCTGGTATCCTCTTATGATAAGACTTAACCACATTTTATTATAATTATTTGTTCATCTGTCTTCCTTGCTAGACCACAAGATCGATGGGAGATGAAACCAATCATTATTGTATCCCCAGGACTTAAAAACAGTGCCCGGGGGCACCTGGGTGGCTCAGTGGGTTGGGCTTCTGCCTTCGGCTCAGGTCATGATCTCAGGGTCCTGGGCTCAAGCCCCGAGTCAGGCTCTCTGCTCAGCGGGGAGCCTGTTTCCCCCGCTCTCTCTCTGCCTACTTGTGATCTCTCTCTCTCTGTCAAGTGAATAAATAAAATCTTTAAAAAAATAATTAATAAATAAATAAAAATAAAAACAGTGCCTGACAAAAGATTTGATCACATGCCTCATCAAGGAGATAAATGGAAGGCAAATAAATACATGCCAGGATGTTCAGTTGTATTAGTTATTAAGGAATTCCAAGTTAAAATTACAGCATGACTAAATTATGAAGACTTACCTTACCATATGGGTGAAAACATGGAACACTGGAATTCTCATGTGCTGCTGATGGAAATGTAAAATGGTGCACCTACTTTTGAAACAGTTTAGCAGTTCCTTAAAAAGTTAGACATACACCTAGCATACAACACAGCCATTCTACTCCTAGGTATTTACTCAAGAGAAATGAAAGCATATGTCTATACAAAATCTTGTGCACAAATGTTTATAACAGCTTTATTTATAATAGCCCCAAACTAGAAACAAATATCCATCAACTAGTAAATGGATAAAAAAAATTTTCTTTTGGTGGAATACTACACACAACAACATGGATGAAGAAAAGAATTATACCGAATAGAAAGCAAGACCATAGAGTATGTAGCATTTGATTCCATTTATATAGAATCCTAGGAAAAAGCATATAATCTATTACTGACAAAAACAGATCGGTGGTTGCCTATCATTGGATAGGAGGATGGAGTGAAGGATGGATTTCAAAGGAGTACAAGGAAATTCCTGGGGGTAATTGATATGTTTCTTTTTTCTTTGCAGTGATGGTTTCATGGGTTTATATATGTAACCTGATCACACTGATCAACGTTTTCAGTACATGCAGTTCATTGTATGTCAAGTCTATCTCAATAAAGCTGTTACCCCCCCCAAAAAAACCCCTGACCTATTATAAGCCCTCAATACATTTGTTGAAAGGCAGAAGGACTACCACTAGTGATGTGGAGATGTTTCTACAGGAGTAGAAAATCTAGGGGCTCAAAGAGTTTGAATGTTGTACAGAAAAGCAATTCTGGAGTTTTATGATCAGAGGCAAGGTTTAATGAAGTCAGTGTTTTGGAAAATCCTTTTGGCAGCAGTGTGCTGAACAGATTGGAAAGGAATGCAGAAAGACCAGTCAAAAGCTGTCTCAGTGATCCATATATGTGATGATGCTAAGGGCCTGGCTTAGAGTGACTGCCTGAGCTTGGAAAGGAAGGGACAGTAGGAAAGATGATCTGAAGATAGAATCATCAGGAGTTACAGAAGGAATACGTTTTTGATTGAGCACCTTCTATGGAATTGATACTGATTTAACAATTGATGAAGTTATTTTGTTTTTCTGGGGAAGAAAGCTGAGATGTCTCTAAAATGTAGCAAATGAAGGAGAGCTTTTATTCCCTGAAAATAAACCTAGGAGGACTGTTAGGCCCTTAAGGAAAGACTGTTTCAGGTGCCCTTCATCTTGCAATGTGAAACTCAGAGCTGTGACTGAATTGGTTATTTGGGTATTTCCAGTACTCTAGTTATCCTTTTTCCTCCATTGATTTATTGATGTTATAACCTGGAGGCCAGGATCCTCAAATGCTGTGTAAGCAATCTTCCTAAAACTAAGCTCAACCATTTTACCTTGACTTTCCCTTAGGAGTGGATTTTTTCAGCCTGAAAATTTTAATTTACTGTATTCAGCCCTTGGGGTCCTTACAAACCGACTGAAGCAAGGAGAGCCTGACCAGTCCTTGGAGGAATTGCTCAGGTGGGTCAGACTATATATCCCAGTGTTGTCCCAAAAAACTAAAACAAGATTAACAAGATTTCTTGGAAATCACTTGGGTGTCTCTCAGTAGTAGTGAGGGAAATTGTTTTCAGTTACTTTTCCTCAGTCATATGAGCTTTTTCATCTGTGTATTCAAATAAATCCTGAAGCATTAGAAACCATTGAATAAATCCTACTAAATCTTTGGCATCCTGCATCCTGTAAAGTTGGCCTTTTCAGGTAATGATGCTGAAAACACTAGTGACCTCTAGTAGACTGTTGATTATCCAGAAACCTACTCTGTCTCTCAGTAGTCAGGAATTAGGTAGCAGTACTTACCACAGATTTTCTCCCAGTCTTAAAGAAGAGGAGCCTAGGCTGAGGGCAAGGCAGTGGAAGAGGGAGGTGAGAAGGAGATTGAGAGGTTTCCAGCCTCCTACCCCAGCTTCAACCAGAGTAATTTCGTCTTTCTCTCTCCTTCTCTACACTATCTCTGGGTCTGCTATCAGTGCTTATCAGCCCTGCCTATAGGACAAGACCCTAATATTAAATAAAGTGCTTTTAAATTTGTTTGATCTCCTCCCCACAATCAATCAGGAGAGTACACTAGTTTTATTTCAGCTACAGTTTTGGATTAATTTTGACTCCCTATCTCCCATTATTTCAGCGCATTGAAAGCTGACCATATATGGTATACTTATTAAAAGCTTTGCTTTCTCTTATAGTTTCCTTTCACTTGTCCCTATAAACCTAGAATTTAAACTTTATTTTCATTGTGTGTTGCCTTAGGCCTTAAGAGCAAATAATTTGTCCAGGGTTGCTCATGCAAGTATGGCGTAAACTCCTCTTTGGGTATCTTGGTGTATGTGATCCCTTCCAGACCAGCATTCCAGACCCTGGGCTATGTTCTGCCCTGGCTTTCTTCTTACAAGGCTACAGTTCTCTATCTGGGTCTTGGCAGAAGGTAGCCACAAAAGCACCTGAAAATGAGGAGAATTCTGGTTAGACCAATAAATACACAAGTGAACTTCTACAACTCATGAATTTAGACATATCTTTAATACTTGTCATGTCTTTTTTTTTTTTTCTCTCTTGTCTCCTTTACAGCCAGAGCTTCAATTACTTGCAGAATTTCTCTCTCAGCATTCCCAGTTTCCAGTGTGCTCTTTATCTCATCAGACTTTTGATGGTCATTTTGGAGAAATCTACAGCTTCTGCTCAGAACAAAGAAAAAATTGGTGATGGGCTCAGATCCTCTTTTTTTCTTCATGAATAGGATTAATAACTAACTCAAGTTTATAAACTTAGGGCTTCCTAGGACCTTGTGTATTTTACATGTAAAACCCCCCTGTAACTGTGGATGTGCCCTCTTGCCATATCAAGAAGGACATTTTCCCAGAAGGAGCTATGACTGATCTCTGCTGATATTGCTTAGTCTGAGTTTGGTTAGTTCAGGTGGCTAGCTAATTTTCTGTTTGGCTTCTGTTTATTCATGTCCTTTTTTGTAAATTATCTGAGACATTTGACAAAAAGAGATACAAACTGCTAGGTTAATAAAATGGGAGAAAGAAGTCAAGATTTGATTAAGTGTAAAGAAAGGCTGGTCCCCATTCCTGATCTTTTTCTTTCTTTCTTTCTTTCTTTCTTTCTTTCTTTCTTTCTTTCTTTCTTTCTTTCTTTTTTAAGATTATTTATTTATTTATTTGACACAGAGCGAGAGAGAGATTACAAGTAGGCAGAGAGGCAGGCAGAGAGAGAGGAGGAAGCAGGCTCCCTATTGAGCAGGGAGTCCGATGAGGGCCTCGATCCCAGGACGCTGAGATCATGACCTGAGCCAAAGGCAGAGGCTTTAACCCACTGAGCCACCCAGACGCCCTCTTTTTTTAAAACATTTTATTTATTTGAGAGAGAGACAGAGATAGGGAGAGAGAGCAGGAACTGGGAGGAGAGGGAGAGCCCAAAGCAGGCCTTGATCCTAGGACCCTGGGATCATGACCTGAGCTGAAGGCAGACGCTTAACCAACTGAGCCACCTAGGTGCCCCTCCTGATCTTTTTCTTTAACTATCTTTTGTCATAGCTCTTTGAATGCAACTGACTAATTATATATGCTAATTGGCAGCACACACAGAAAGCAAGAAGAAAATACAAAACAAGCCTTTTATTATCTCCTGTAGATTAAAAAGGGACGGTTTGGTATGAATCTTTAAGGTGGGCATGGCTTATTGATCTGCCCAGGAAGAATAAGAGTGGTTTTCCTAGTGCCCAGCAGTGTTTGTCTATTCAGTTCATGTTGGTGTGTGTTAGGGCAGGATGGGATGCTGGGATGCATTGGGTCCTAGACAAATGGGTTTATTTCTGGTAGAAGGACCAGTGGATCAGGAACCCATGGTAGTCCTTGTCAAACTAGGAACTTCAGAATAAATATAACATATAATAATCCTTTTGCTCATTAATCATCCCCCAAAAACCTGAAAAACAAGAATATAGTCAATTTTCCATGCATGAGAGGTTTTTGTCTTGTTTCTCAACAGCTTCGTTGGCCAAACAGTTCCTCTGTCGGGTGTGGCCAAGTGGGGAGAAAGAGAAGAGTAGCATCCCTACTGAACAACTCCATACTTTGCTCAGGTGAGAGGCTCAGTTTCTTTCCATGAGCCAAATAGTCCATTGTGCCACTGTTGGGATCTCTTGCCTGGTCAAAGACTGAGAAATTGCCATGGTTAAGGGGAACTTGGAAACAAAGAAGTAGGTTTGAAATTAACAAAAGTTATATCATCCTATACACCTGAAACTAATATTACGTGGTATGTTAATTATACTTGAATAGAAAAATAAAATAAATTAATAAATTAACAGAATTTGGAATATGTGGATCATAAGATCCTCTGGTTCTATTTTATTTTAATTTTACTTATTTAACAGAGAGAGAACACAAGCAGGGGGAAGAGCAGAGGGAGAGGGAGAAGCAGACTCCCTACTGATCGAGGAGCCTGATGTGGGACTTGATCCTTTATCTCCTGAAAATTACCTGGAGTCTTCATTTTATTAAAAATAAACGCTAGGGGCGCCTGGGTGGCTCAGTGGGTTAAAGCCTCTGCTTTCGGCTCAGGTCATGATCTCAGCGTCCTGGGATCGAGGCCCACATCGGGCTCTCTGCTCAGCAGGAAGCCTGCTTCCTCCTCTCCCTGTCTCTCTGCCTGCCTCTCTGCCTACTTGTAATCTCTCTCTCTGTGTCAAATAAAATAAATAAAATCTTTAAAAAATAATAATAAAATAAAATAAAAATAAATAAATAAAAATAAACGCTAGTAGGGACACCTGGGTGGCTTAGTCGGTTAAGCATCCGCCTTAGGCTCAGGTCATGATCCCGGGGTCCTGGGATCAAGCCCCTCATGGGGCTCCCTGCTCAGCTGGGAGTCTCCTTCTGCTCCTTCCCCTGCTCATGCTCTCTCTCTCTCTCTCAAACAAATAAAATCTTTTAAAAAACCTTAAAAAAATAAAACTAGTAGTTATTTTATTTTATTTATTTTTTTTTTTTAAAGATTTTATTTATTTATTTGACACACAGAGGGAGAGATCAGATCACAAGTAGGCAGAGAGGCAGGCAGAGAGAGAGGAGGAAGCAGGCTCCCTGCCGAGCAGAGAGCCCGATGTGGGCCTCGATCCCAGGACCCTGGGATCATGACCTGAGCCGAAGGCAGCGGCTTTAACCCACTGAGCCACCCAGGCGCCCAAAACTAGTAGTTATTTTAAAGCTAAGTACCTAGCAGGGCGACTGGGTAGCTCAGGTGGTTTAGCGACCAACTCTTGATTTCAACTCAGGTCGTGATCTCAGGATCATGAGATTGAACCCTGTGTCAGGCTCTATGCTCAGTGCAGAGTCTGCTTGGGATTCTCTTCTCCCTCTCCTGCTGCTGCTCCCCCTGCTTGCATGGGCACACCTACACATGCTCTCTCTAAATAAATAAAATCTTTAATAAATCAAGCAAGTAAGCAAGCAAGCAAGCAAAGTACCTGGTAATGTCAAGAAAGAAATCTTGATTTAGGAATTGTGTAACATGTGTTTATATTCTTATGGCTTTCAATGCAGCATTTACCTGGAGCATACAAACAGTGTTCTGAAGGCCATAGAGGAGATTGCTGGGGTTGGTGTCCCAGAACTGATCAATTCTCCTAAAGATGCATCTTCCACATTTCCTACCCTGACCAGGTAAGCGAGTTTTCTCCTCCAGTTTTTCCCTAATTAGAATTACATTGTCCAATGTATGTAGTTTCCAAATAACTACCTCACCCTTCATTTAATTCTGATACAGATGGTATCATACATTAGATA
This sequence comes from Ailurus styani, assembly GCA_002007465.1. Classification (NCBI taxonomy): domain Eukaryota; kingdom Metazoa; phylum Chordata; class Mammalia; order Carnivora; family Ailuridae; genus Ailurus; species Ailurus styani. The sequence goes on from LNAC01000267.1 coordinate 1,469,421, forward strand.
TGGTGATTGTAGATACAGTCAGTTCAACACATAGAAAATCTGCTGTGCATTCTTTTCAAGGGGCTCTCAGCCAGGCCATGTGAAAGGACCTTAATGAGGAATGAATTTTCAGTAGAGTCTTCAAAGACAATGAAGATTTAGTTACCAAACATTTCATGTTAGCATTTTCATCCTTTAAAAGTGAGACTATCTAATATTTTAACCACCTTTAGGATAAAGTGATTGTTGTATCTGATCATGTACATCTCAATGGGTTTTTTGTCTCATACAAAGTTTATAAAGCACTTTCACATTCTTTATGTCATTCAATCCTTTCAGTGATTCTGTGAGGTAGGTATTATTATCCCTGTTGTACTGATGAGGAAAATGAGCATTAGAGGGGAACTTACTCAGACTTACACAGGCAGTAAGTATGGAATTAGGAACTTGAACTTGGATCTTCTTACCACTACCTCTCGGCTCTCCCATGCCACTACATGGTCTCCCTTCAAAAAGTTAATTCTGGGGCGCCTGGGTGGCTCAGTGGGTTAAAGCCTCTGCCTTCGGCTCAGGTCATGATCTCAGGGTCCTGGGATCGAGGCCCACATCGGGCTCTGCTCAGCAGGGAGCCTGCTTCCTCCTCTCTCTGGCTGCCTGTCTGCCTACTTGTAATCTCTCTCTGTCAAATAAATAAATAAATAATCTTTAAAAAAAAAGTTAATTCTGTTGTTTGACAGGCTATCTTCTTGGGCCCCTTTTATGAATCCTTTCCACTCCCCCATCATTTAACAGTGGACCTTAGTGAAAGGAAATTCCAAGAGGTGGAGAAGGAAATGACTTTTAGTTCCTTGACTTCTTTTTTTTTTTTTTTTAAGATTTTATTTATATGACAGACAGAGATACAGCGAAAGAGGGAACACCAGCAGGGGGAGTGGGAGAAGGAGAAGCAGGCTTTCCCGCAAAGCAGGGAGCCTGATTCGGGGCTGGGTCCCAGGACTCTGGGATCATGACCTGAGCCAAAGGCAGACGCCTAATGACTGAGCCACCCAGGTGCCCCTGTTCCTTGACTTCTTCCTTGGAAGTTTTTTCTAACCAGTCATCATGGTGTAAGTGTGCACGTTTTCCCCTCTTCTAGACACACCTTTGTCATTTTCTTCCGTGTGATGATGGCTGAACTAGAGAAGACAGTAAAGGGTCTTCAGGCTGGCACAGCAGCAGACTCACAACAGGTGGGTCGGATACTCCCACCACAAGAGGTAGACCTTGTTACTAGGTTACTAGGAAGGTGCTGCATCTTCTGTTTCTTGGGTCAGGGTTTCTTTAAGCTACTTCCTTTGAGTTAGAGAGATCCAGGATTCTTTGTTTGTTTAAGATTTTATTTATTTATTTGACAGAGAGAGAGGGATCACAAGTAGGCAGAGAGGCAGGCAGAGAGAGGAAGAAGCAGGCTCCCTGCTGAGCAAGGAGCCCGATGTGGGGCTCGATCCCAGGACCCTGAGATCATGACCTGAGCCAAAGGCAGAGGCTTTAACCCACTGAGCCACCCAGGTGCCCCAGGATTCTTTTTCAAAGAGTTGCAGGTTTAATTTCCTTTCCTTCCTGTTTGAGGGAGGATTGGGCTCTATATTTCCTGGCTACTGCCCAGGGGAAGGCTCAGACTGCTCCATAAGCCCTAGCTCTGGAAAAAATGTCTTTGGTCGCAGCCTCCCATGCCCGGCAGTTTGCTGCTCGTGAGCTGGCATGAGGTGAGCAGGCCTGTTTAAGATGCTGTGCTACTGCCTGCTAACCAGAACTGAGCTACACTGCTGAGAGCATAGGGATCAGAGAAGCCACTGGGATCCAATCACGAGCAGGTATGTTCCAGAGGCTTTTTCCTACTTGGAAGTTACTGAAGAGGAGTCCTCTTTAGAAACTCTCTATAAGGCACCCTGTGCAGGCCTTAGAACCATCTTGTGGGTGCACTGTTAACATCTCTTTGAGAGAATAATTGGCTTAAATTAATCTTTGAATAGTTATGTAATCCAGGACCCATATATTAGTGTAAATACAGTAAGAGAAGTACCTGTATATTTGATTGCTCCCAGATTCATGAGGAGAAGCTCCTCTACTGGAATATGGCTGTTCGAGACTTCAGTATCCTCATCAACCTAATAAAGGTGAGTGTGCAGCCTTCTTGACCCACCTCACCCGCTAACTACAGAAACCGAGAAGGGTCCTGGCTTCCAAAATGGACTCTCCCTGCTCATTTCCCGTCCCTTCCTTGGTGACCTGTTTTCACCTGTCTTCTTTCCTTGTCTCTCTACCCATCCTGGATAGCCCCTTCTCTCCCTAGGCAGTGTCTTTTTCCTTCTTTTCCTTTCTCCTTCCCTGTCTATACCACGATACCATTTAATAGCTCTCACCTTGTCTTGGGTCCTCTGTGACCCAAGCACATTCCCACTCTCTCTTTCTTTCAACCCTGAATGCCTTCTTTATCCCTCAAATACACTCTGTACTCTTACCCACTCCATGATTTTGCTAAGCTATTCTCCCAGCTCAGAATGTCATTCTCCTTTCCACCTCCCATCCACCTTTCTTAAGGCTTCACATCAAGGTTTGGACTTCTGTAATGCTATCTTCTTAATATCCTGAGTTAGAATCAACCTCTTACTCTTCTTTGCTTCCCTGTTCCTTTTTTAAAACTTCAGTGATGGTGAATACTTTATTCTGTTTCATAATTAATTTAATTGTTGACATGCCTTCTTCATTTTAGAATTCTCTGTGACACTCAGAGCTGTGCTGTGCACAATGGGAAAGAGGCTGGGGGTGCTTAAAGGAGCAGACCTCAGCTTTGGTTTCTTATTGTTTATGTCTCCAGGTGTTTGATAGTCGTCCTGTTCTACATGTATGTTTGAAGGTGAGAGATTGACCTGGCCCTCTTTAGTATTTATTCTTCCTGTGGATCTTTCTAAAGGTCTCAGCTGAAAGGAGTTCCTTAAGACTTTGCCCACAAGCCAGAGTTTTCAGAATCTGTGCTAGCAGGTGGTAGTTTAGAAAAGACAGTGGATACGTTTTCCCACACTAGTGGGATGATCGGAGAAGCTAATTTTCCTGTGAGTTTGAAAACTTTTGGTCAGAGTCTGAAAACTGTGGAGAGTGGCTTCAGGACAACTGACTTCAGGAGCAGTAGTCACTCCTTGCCATTCCTTCCCAGGCAACAGGGAGGAAGGAGTGGTGGGTGATTCCTCTTTTTATTATTTTATTTATTTATTTTTAAAGATTTATTTATTTGAGAGAGAGAAAGAGTGCACATACACACAGGGCGGAAGGACAGAGAGAAAGGGGGAGAGTTTTAAGCAGACTCCACTCTGAGCACAGAGCCTGATGCAGGGCTCCATCTCATGACCCTGAGATCATGACCTGAGCTGAAATCAAGAGTTGGATGCTTAACTGACTATGCCACCCAGACACTCCCGATTCCTCTTTTTAAAGCCCATGGCTGGTCTCATGAATATGGAAGCTGGTATCCCCATAACCTCCAAACTCCTCTCCCCAGGAGAGAGCCTAGATTAGGCCTAGATTTGATGAAGGGTGAGGAACTAGGAAATGTGATGAGGAGAATGTGTCTTTCCCACTCCTTATGGTTCATTCCAAGTAGATGGCTCCCCATTCTTTTTATCCCCTGGTTCCTTTCTTCCTCTTTACTCCACCCTGGAGCCAGTGCAGAAGATGGGTGAGTAGGGGGAGTGATTTATCTGATTGGTAAATTTGGCAGTTGGTTATGTGCTTCCTCAGCTCTACACAGTTTTTTCCTTTGGGGATTAAGTGGTTCTCAGACAACTGGTCCACCTGTTTTCTATGCCCCCATTCTTATATTGGGCAAGGCCTCTGCCCATGGGCTGTGTCTAGGATAGAAAGTCTGCCTAACTCTGAGGCTTAGTTAACAGGCCCATTTAGTTTTTGCATTAAGCTTACATTCTCCAGATTAACCTTTTGGGCTCTTCCCAGTTTATTTGTTATATATAAAAATAAGAAAATAAAACTCCTGGGCTGGGTGATGCTATGCTAACTGAGGTAGGGCCCCTTCATGTGAAAGACCTCAATAGAGGTCATCACCAGTATGTCTCTTCTCTTCTTCAGTACGGGCGTCTCTTTGTGGAAGCATTTCTGAAGCAGTGTATGCCGCTACTCGACTTCAGTTTTAGAAAACACCGGGTAAGAACTGAGAACATAGAAGAAAGATGTGCTCTGTACAATTACTCAGATCTGTCCATGGTGGCTTCGAAGTGGCTGGGAGCGGGGGCAGTCCCCTTGCCCAGGTTCTGGGCCACAGTTCTACTCTGGCTCCTTTGATCCCCTTCAACTATCACCAAAGATACCCATATTGGACTGAATATTCCAAAGTAGGCTGAACTTCAGACCCACTGTGATTAAACCCACCTTTCTACTTCTGTACTGGATCTGAGGGTTGTTGTTCCTTTTCACTGGATTTTGTTGTGTTGCTGCACCCCCAGGACCTCACATATCAGCGTTATCATTTGCTTATTCCTGTGCACTTGTCTAGGTCTACCCTCAGGAATAATAATAATATAATCTCATTTGTGTCATAAATTCTTTGCTATTGTAGTGGGTAGTCTTTTTTTAACATGCAGACTTTTTTTTTTTAAGATTTTATTTATTCATTAGAGAGAGCACGAGCAAGGGGAGCGTCAGGGAGAGATGGAGAGGGAGAAGCAGAGTCCCAGCTGAACAGGGAACCTGATTCAGGGCTCGATCCCAGGACCCTGAGATCATGACCTGAGCCAAAGGCAGACGCTTAACCGACTGAGCCACCCAGGCGCCCCTGTAATAGGTAGTCTTGAGGGGTTCTTTTGGCCAAGTGAGATCCAGGGTTATAGTAATAAAGTAAGGATAGTAACAAAGGTGATGATTTCTTACACATGTTTAGCAAGTTTGCAAGACACTTTCACAGTATTTGGTTGGTTCCTTATAACCTAGAAAGAGAAAGGTGGGGATAACTAGTTAGCCCTAGCTTTGAGGGCCAAATTGAGATGACTGCTAATACACAGTTGGAACCTGTGGAGTTTATCCTCTTTGGAGCCCTTGGTTGCATCTAAAATGAAATGAGAGCACTTAATATGGCATTTGTGATATTATTGGTTGTAGGAGGATGTTCTGAGCTTACTAGAAACCTTCCAGCTGAATACGAGGCTGCTTCATCACCTGTGTGGGCATTCCAAGGTAAGAAGTAAAGTATATCATGGCACCAGCCTGCCTGTTGGCTTAATCTGCAGTGTGATGAGGAGATCCACAGGCTCCAGTTCCTTCTTCCTTTTTTACCCTTCTTGAGTCTTTATTTTTCAGACTCTCTGTCCAAAGGCAGTTTAATTCAGAGTGGTCAGATCCTTAGTTGCTAGTTGAAATTGGGCAGTCACATAGAGGGCAGTTTCTGCATCTAAAGTTTGACTCAAACTCCATAGCACTATTTCCTCTAGAAGCTTCTCTTTGGTGAGAGCTATAGAATGTTGGTGGATGTGTTGCTTCTATAAAGTACCCTGGGTGGGAGGATTATTATGTAAGTGACGATTCTCTGTTAGAGACAAGAGGTGGTTCTAAAAGCAGCCATCTTCAGAGCTTTTCAGCTATGCTATTTACTTGTCAACGAACACATCTGCCTCTTGTGAGAACATTTTACCATTAGAGGATTTTTCCACTTAAAGCGTACAGTTGAACCATTGTCACTTTTTGTCTGAAGAAACACAGAACATAGAGCTCTGTAGTCATAGGCAAACCAAATTCTTTTTCAGTCCAGTTTCTATTGCTTACTTCCTCCCCTGTTTCTAACTTTAGAAGTTGCCGAACAGGGAAGGAGACAAACCATAAGAGACTCTTAATCTCATGAAACAAACTGGGTTACTGGGGGGTGGGAGAGTAGGGATAGAGTGGCTGGGTTATGGACATTGGGGAGGGTTTGTGCTATGGTGAGTGCTGTGAAAGGTGTAAGCCTGATGATACACAAACCTGTACCCCTGGGGCAAATTAAAAAAAAAAAAAAAGAATTTGCTGAACAGTGGAGTTTTAAGGACTTCTAGCTAAATAGGAATACTCTATTGTTTAATATCAGTATAATACATGTTCAAGAATATTTTAGGTAAATTCACTGATAATTGGTCAATAAGAGGTTGTGAAGAACCACCTAAGGTGTTGGTGGTATGTCTTCTAGGCTCTTTTAGCTTGAAAGAGAGCGTCCATTCTCTTCAGTGTACTCTGCCAAACTACTGTTTAATGGAACATGTCTCTGGCCTATACTGGGAGGACTTATGCTCTTATTCAGTGTTCACAATATCAGGAATTCAGAAGTTTCTGTATAGGAATGTGAAAGCATGATGATAAATCCAGATGAGTTGGGTGCATTTATTTCCATTTAGATTCACCAGGACACGAAACTCACCAAACATGTGCCTTTACTCAAAAAGACCCTGGAGCTTTTAGTTTGCAGAGTGAAAGCCATGCTTATCTTCAACAATTGCAGGGAGGCTTTCTGGCTGGGCAACCTCAAAAATCGGGACTTGCAGGTAAGCCTAGGGCCCAGCCCAAGATAATCTACTCCCACTCTTTGTGAGAGCAGCAGAAGGTATGTCAAGGAGGTCAACTAAGCCTTATTCTCTCTCTAAGACTGCCTTTCTCTTAAGGCTGTGGCCATTTAGCTCTTAAAATTAGGACACATTGCTTCTGGTCTTAGTCATGAGTTCTACCCCTCATCCTAGCCATACCACTATAACAACAGACCTCAGAGATAGAAGAGCCAGAGCAATAAAACCTCTCTCCTCAGCCAGAGTGGGATCCTGTTATAAGTACTACTGAGGGTAGATTCATAATAACATTTGTTTATGTGGACAAACCTTTTAAAAAATTATTTTGGATCTTTTTCTGAAATACTCTGTCTTATTTCTGAAGTTATTCTCTGCCTAATTTTAACAAATAAACATTTCTAAGGTCTTTGAACTGTCTGGCTGAAATCTTTTATGGCTTATAGTACTGCTTTAGAGTTTTAACAATTTTCATATAGGATCCAAGTCCTTCTCATTCATGTTTACAATAGCTGAGGGGTTTATAATCTTATATATAAAAGAATAGCACCCTGGAGACTTATTTTCCTTTCTTCACATTTGCTTTATGAGGTATTATTATTTCCACAGTACTATTAAACAAAGTACTTTAATAAAACAATACTATTGTTTCCATAAGAAAAATAAAGCTTAGAGAGGTTAAGTAACTTACCTAAAGTCATTCAGCAGTAAGTGAGAGGTGCCAGGGTTTGAGTCCAAACAGAAATGATGCAAAGCTGATGTTCTTAAACTGCTTTGTATACTGTCTTTCATCCTCGACATGGCCATTTGTAGTTGGTGTGGTGGTAGTCATGTACTTTAAGGTCTTGGGGAAATTTCAGAACAATATTCAACATTTACTGAAAGAGTCACCAATACACCGTGGCCTTATAAAATCTAGTATGACATTAGAATACAGCAATGGACTTTTTGTAAGACTACATATTATATTAGTGCCGCACATATCTCAGAAACCTTGGGTTGATTATCACTTCTCTAGGTGCTAGATCACAGGTTGGCGTCTGTGTTTGACCATGTTAGAATGCCTAGAATATTATCTTTACCATTGCCTATAAACTAAGCCTTTCTCCCCTTGAGATCCCAAATAAGATAATTATAACCCACCATTTGTCTTGGTCCATTCACATTTAGGGTGAAGAGATTATTTCCCAGAACTCGGAGGAGAGTGAGGATGATACAGCATCCCAGGTCTCCAAGAGCAAAGCAATGGAGGTATCTCTGCATAAGGCCCCAGAGTGTGCAATTGATTGTTGTATTGTGTTAATTATTCTGAGTCAGTAGAAAGTATAGAACTTTCACTGCTTATGTTTTTTTTTTCCTTTAAGTTTACTTATTTATTTTATTTATCTCTACACCCTACCTGGGGCTTGAACTCATGATCCCAAGATCAAGAGTTACATGCCCTTGCAGCTGAGCCAGCCAGGCACCCCTCCCTGCTTATATTCATAATCAAAGACTTAGGTGCCCATCTCCATTCTCTCCAGAAAAACTTCTGTTTTTATATTCTGTGGGGGCCAGAAGAGTATCTCAAGTTGTGGTATATGTTACAGAGTTAAAAATTCCCTTTCATTATTCATATTCATATCTGAAATCATTTTAGAGGGGAGAAAAGAAGAGGTCAAGTGTTCTCTGAGTGCTGAGAAGAATTAGTTAAAACATTTAAATACGTTGTTTGAATATATAAAATAGAAATATGAACGTACTTGTTGGAAGCATAGAATCAAAAGCTGTAGTCACTGAGGACTGTAGTAAGAGTAGGGATCCTTATTCTTTTCTGGGGCACTTTCAGGACTTTGAAGAAAGCTAAAGAAAAATGTATATGTTTATAAAATTCTCTTAAAATTTACGTGGATTTTGGACACCAAGAAGCTCAGATTTTAAGAACCCCTGCTGTGAAGCTTCTCTGTAATGCAATTTGAGGCTAATGCAGAAAGATCATTTAGTATGAAAAATACTTTTATTTGTATAGTATACCTCAACCTTGTTCTCATTAAAAAATTTTGAAGCAGGGCGCCTGGGTGGCTCAGTGGGTTAAAGCCTCTGCTTTCGGCTCAGGTCATGATCTCAGCGTTCTGGAATCGAGGCCCGCATCGGGCTCTCTGCTCGGCGGGGAGCCTGCTTCCTCCTCTCCTTGTCTCTCTGCCTGCCTCTCAGCCTACTTGTAATCTCTCTCTCTGTGTCAAATAAATAAATAAAATCTTTAAAAAAGAAAAAAAAATTTTTTTTGAAGCAGATGGTACCCTGTTAGTTTGGTACTTTCTCCTAAGCAAACCTCCCAGATTAGAGTTGCAGACCAAAGGATTTTATGCTGAATTCCTCATTGAGCTACACCAGAATTCTTAATTTAGTAAACATTTCATTCTATATTGAGTGCCTGTATTGAGTGGAAGACCATGGCTTATTTAAAAGTCATGTGCAGGGCGCCTAGGTGGCTCAGTGGGTTAAGCTTCTGTCTTCGGCTCAGGTCATGATCTCAGGGTCCTGAGATCAAGCCCCGCATCGGGCCTGCTTCCCTGTCTCTCTCTACCTGCCTATCTGCCTACTTGTGATCTCTCTCTCTATCAAATAAAATAAACAAAAATCTTTTAAAAAAATAATAATAATAGGGGCACCTGGATGGCTCAGTGGGTTAAAGCCTCTGCCTTAGGCTCAGGTCATGATCTCAGGGTTCTGGAATCGAGCCCCACATAAGGCTCTCTGCTCAGTGGAGAGCCTGCTTCCCCCCCCCTCTCTCTCTCTGCCTGCCTCTCTGCCTACTTGTGATCTCTCTCTCTCTCTGTGTCAAATAAATAAATAAAATCTTAAAAAATAATAATAAAAATCATGTGAATTCGGTTCACTTGCAGAATGTCATAGGTCAGTATCACAGTGGCCTCCCTGTATGGTCATGATATAAGAAAAATGGGGGTGCTTCAATTCCTTTTTCAAACGAATAGCTTAACAGCTATCATTGGTTTTAGCAATGATACAGCACAGTTATAAATCCTGTGGGAGCAGTATTGTAATTTATGGGGTCACCTAGATGACCTAAAATATCTAATTACCCTTTGCCCCTTAGGATGGTGAAGAAGATGAAGTAAGTGATGGAGAAAAGGAGCAAGATGGTGATGAGAGTGATGATGACTCCGATTAGACCACAGAGAGACGGATGCCCTTCTCCATCTCTGCTAGCCTCTTCCCATTTTGTGTTCAGGGTTTGAAATCTGCTCTCTACCTTCCTTACTGGAAGCATCCTGTTTTGTCATTAGAAGGGTGGGCTTTACTCAATCACCTTAATTGTGAATTTCATATGTCATCTATCATCATCAAAGACCCTGGCTCAGGATTCTGCTGTAGCATTACTTACCAGTCTGAGCAAGCACGGCAGTGCTTTGCTGTGGAATAGTCACGATTCTGGGCTTTGGGAGCTAGTTTTGAAACTTAGAAATTTAGGATTGTACCAGTTTTACAAATAAATTCTGTTTTAAGTTCTGCCTCAACTGCCTCATTCCTCTTTCTGAATTTCCTTCATAAGTCAGGGATTACATGGAATTCAGTTGGGGTTTGTGCAGAGAAATAATGGGAACTGGTGCCAACACATCAGCTCTACCAATTAAAACCGTGTTTCCTATTCTAAAGATCATCTTTGAGATGAGAAGATCTTTGTGATATTTTTGGAGGAGTGACGAATTTCTGGTCAATGTCCAAAGAAAGTCCAAAAGGAAAATTCTGGCTGCTTTTTAAAATCTTTTTGGTCATGTAGATATAAGATAAAAAGGGAAAAGTCACCATCAAACTCGTGTTGACTTTGTATATATGTTTATTTCCACATTATTCTGAGTTAAACCTATAGACTTGTTAAAACAGTGCTAACATGGGGAGCTCTCATGTGTTCTGCCGGGAAGTCCAGTTTCACCGCTGCTTCCAAGTTCTTTCTTACCAGGCTATCAATATTTAATATTTGCTAATATTACTACCCACTTTTGTACTCTCCAATCGTATTAGGATGTGGTTGGTTAGAGTTTTTTGTTGATTTGGTGGGGGAGATTATTTGCTTTGTTTTTTATTATTTTTTAAATCCTTGACCCATCTATAGACTTTTGACCCCTTCATGCTCATGTACATGGAAAGCCATAATTTTCTTCCTTGACACCGCTTTGTTTCCCCATCTCATTGTGGTCTTAGATGTTTAAGTGAGTTCACATTAGGCTCGTTGGTTTATATGGTTTAATGGTTCTTTCTCACACGTACATGTCAACACTAGTTTGACTCTCTTTTAAATGTTGTTCAGCTTTGCAATGGAAATGTTCTCCTTTGCTCTGGCACTGGCCTTTGGGGGAGAAAGGAGGAAAGGAGTTCCTGAATTGTCACTGCTTGACAGAAAAGCAAGATGGCTCGGGTGATGTCCGTTTCCTTTACATGGACAGGTTTCTGTAAGCTTCAGGCAGATAGCATTGGACATGGTATAAAGAACAGGAATCAGATGGGAACCCTTTACCTGGAGTGTTGCAAGGCAAAGGTGCACTTCTTATATGTTGCATACAGTAAGAGGATAGAGCGCAGCATCTGTTTGCACATGGTCACTGTCATCTGAATCTGAGGTTCCTTAAGTCCAGTGGGCCACTGGTTCTCCTGGCTGATAATTTTGCAAAAGGCTGATTTGTCTGAAACTCTGAAGGTCCCAGTCCATTTTGGTGGCTGAGCTGTGATGACCCTGCCAAACACGGAATCCACTCCATTGAGGCGGACAGGCTGGGGCTTCTTGACCAGACCTTTCTTGTTGTTCACGGTTCGGAGCTCTGATGTGTGGCAGGGTAACTTGGGACTCACCCCAGACTCCAGAAATGGGCTGTCTAGGACTAGAGTGACCTCTTGAAAGCACAACTGCACTTCAAGGTCAGAAGGGGTATGTGGGAAGCAGGGGGAAGCCCTAAAGGGATGCTTTGAAGAAGGTGTAGGTGTTGTGTGCCGCAGCCATTGGAAGCTCTCATCCAGTGGGGTCCATGGTGACCAGAGCTGGTATCCTGCCATTGACAGTCCTAAAGAAGAGGAATCAGAACATGGAATTTCCCTAGCATGGTTTTGGTGAGGGCATGGTCATTTAAATTCACATTTATTTGTTTCGTTATTGACTTTAACTTACTCTGTAGTTCTCATTAACAGATTTCAATAGATGTTAAGGATACTGGTAATTCTATAAAGGGCAGTAATGGATGGTAACAAGTATTGAATCTGGCAACTGCTGTGTGTACTAAAACTTTATTAAATCTTATTACAAGCCTCTGAAGGTAGGTTTTAACCTATTTTGGATTTGTCCCAAAAATTGATTTGTCCCAAGTGGAATATCCCAGCATTAGGACGTATGCTGTGTTGGTAACTGCTAAAGACAGAATCTACACCCCTGAGGTGGCAGAGGCTGCTGGCACTTCATGATGAGACATTATTTGTGGTTAGAAGCTTTAAAAAGCCATGTCTTGGGCGCCTGAGTGGCTCAGTGGGTTAAAGCCTCTGCTTTCGGCTCAGGTCATGATCTCAGGGTCCTGGGATCGAGGCCTGCATCGGGCTCCCTGCTCAGCGGGGAGCCTGCTTCCCTCTCTCTCTCTGCCTGCCTCTCTGCCTCCTTGTGATTTCTCTCCCTCTGTGAAATAAATAAATAAAATCTTTAAAAAAAAAAAAAAGCCATGTCTTACCAAATATTTATGACTCTAATTCCCGGTACTTTATTTATACCAGTGGTTCTCAAAGTGTGATCCTGGTACTAGCATCTGCAGCATCATTTGGAAATGTAGAAATGCACGTTCTTGGGCCCTACCTCAGACCTATAGAATCAGAAACTGGGGGTAGAGCTTGCAGTCTGCATTTAAACTCTCCAGGGGATTCTGATGCACTCACAGTTTGAGAACTTCTTATGCCATCCCTTTTAAGGAACTTAGGTTTTCGTTATTAATTATGGAGACAGTCTCCTCTTGGCCCTAAAAACCTGTTTTCTGACACGGGGAACAGCTCTCTTAGCGCCCTGAGTACTACCTCAGAGGAATTAAATCAGGCTAGTAGGAAGAAAAGTTTCCAAAGGACAGTCTTAAAATTTTTTAAAGATTTTTCTAATTCTTCTAGGTGTGTTTTGTCTTATTTTTGGTTTGTTATGGGACCCCTAGTGCTTAAGATCTTGAATCCCCCCCCCTTTGAAGAAAAAGCAAAAGGCTGGGAAATGTTGCTACTAAAAATTCATTTAAGTAGAATTTGGGTTTTCCATCATTCTACTTTAAAATTGCCAATATATAAAAGGTTTTACTGAATTCAGAAGAAGCTAACACTTTTTGAGCACCTACCTATTATGTTAAGGGGCATAGCAGTTGCCTTTTCTTTCCAGCCAAGTCTATTTCTCTGCCCCTTCTCTCTTCTCCCACAAAAGGTAACAGCAGCAGATCTGATACCATCCCATCCAGTAATTGCCCAGGAAATACTGTGAAAAGTTGACTCCTCCACCATAGTAAGACAGTAAAGTTCATTTTAAAAAAAGAGTTAATGACATTTCAAACCAGAAGACCTGTCCCTGACAGTGTAAAGGGGATTTATTGTTTTCCTTCAACTGTTATGTCTCTCCTTATCTTTGTACATTCCTTCACTTATGGTGTTCAAATATCTGGACTGCTTTAGGATGAGAAATTGACACTGAGGGGATGGTTATCTATTACAAGCAGACTACGAAAGTCTTCTGATGCTTTATATCATCACCCTGAGAGAATATATCTAAGATTAGGGCTCTCTGGTACAGCATCATGGCAAGATGGGGAGTGGAGGGTGTTAACTCCTCAGTATATGACCAAAAAGATAATTTAATCCCAGGATCCTTTCCCCAACTCCCCTCCTAAGAGCAAATAGGGCCAGAGGTAAAGGCTTTTTATCAAATGTCCTGCCTTAACTACTGGACAGAACCATCGTGGGGATGAGAGAGGGAGGACTTCTGACCCCAGTTCTTTAAGCCACTTTCACCAAGGTTTAAATCAAGACGATTCACCCCTCCACTCCCACCACCCAGAGATCACTGTCATCCACTCCAAGAGGGTTTGAACCTTGGAAGTCTTCAAGCTGCTTTAATAGTTCCCAGATAGGGAACACTTTGTACTCCTGGCCAAAAAGTCTTCCCTTTCATATGCTCCTCCCGTTCCAAGAAACCGAGTCCCTCGATTTCCCCACCTGGGAAAGGGGAAGTAAGCGTCCAAATGCAGCTGAGGTCCTCGTGAATTGTGAACTGCGATCCTGATCCAGGGAGGCTGGAGTTCCCCGGAGTGGGGAGGCTCCCCCTCCCAGCAGGAAGAAGGGTCTTGTCCCCCGGGGGTCCCTAACCGGGGGTGGGAGCCAGACGGCTCTGGCCGAGGCGGAGGTGGCGGTGGGAGCCCGGGCCCGGTCCCACCATCCGGGCCGGGGGCTCACCTGCTGAACTCCGCGGGCCGCACGCTCCAGAGTGGCGGCCGCTGTTTCCGGGGTCGCATCTTTTCTCCATCGGGCGCCTGGCAACCGCCTTTGTGACCCAGGTCCGCGGTGGGGAGTCCGAGCCGTCGCAGGGGTGGGGGCTCGAGGCCCCCGGCAGGCAGGCTTCAGGGCCGGATTCCCCACCCCTACCTCCTTGGAAAGCCCAGTCCAGGACTCCGGCTTCAGGAGTGCGGGTTCGAATCCGGTCCCCTCGGTTCCGCCTCCTCCCTATCCCTCCGCACCTGTGTGGTTTTCACCTAGTCACGGCGGGTGGGCCCGCGCACCTCAAAAGGTATGGTCAGGAATCTAAGGGAAGCCCTCGGACTTGTAGTTAGTGTTTAGTTAGCCTTGACGCTAAACAATGCTCAGTGGGTATTCAGGCTCAAAGCTTTTATTGCTGCATTGGAATGATCCCAGCTCAAGGAGACAATTTATAAATGCTCGCTTCTTAAGAACAAGAAGAAAGGCACATGTCTTCCCTTGACTGATCAAAAATCTTTTTCTGTCTATTAAAGCTCAAAAACGACAATGCTGTCCTCTTCTCTTAAAGCTGAAAACCTGACCGTTTCACCATAGTGAGTGATCTGAGAACTTCGTAAGCTTCCCTGCAAACAATTTCCTTGGAAGGCTGAAGGAAGAGTCTACGCAACTGACTCCTACATCCCCTGCGCCTAGCTATCCCACAGCCTGGCAGTGTGCAGTATTTGTGGCAAGAATGAACTAATGGCCCCACCTGCCCTTACCTTGTACACCCAGAAATTGCCCTTGCACTTTGCCAACTGTGGAGCACAGCACAAATAAGAACTGTCACCTTTTGTCTGGCTCTTTGTGTGAAGCTGAATGGGAAAGATTGGGGCCATGGCGGTGGAGTCAGGCTAAAGGTCCTGATTTGGAAGACCAGATGGTCTTGAGGGACTTGTGGAGAATAGTCAGATGCTGTGTGTGCGTGTGTGTGTGTGTGTGTGCGTGTGTTTGTGTGTGTATGTTTTGCACTCTGTGGAAGGAGAAGTGGAGAGTCTTGGAAGATGCTGAAATGATTTGAATTGCAAAACTTTGTTTTCCAGTAAGTTTATTTTTATTTTCATCTCAAGTAAAAGAGACACTGTTACTTTAAAAGAAAACAAAACAGTTTTTATTGCAGTTTTGTTTTTTAAATGAAAGTTCCAAAAGCAAAATTGTATAATTAGAAGGGTTGGATAGAAAGGGCTTCGTGCTGTTATGACAATCTGTATCACAGTCCTCTGTACCGTCTGCCAGCTTTAAGGGATCTATTCTTGGAGATACCATTTGCTATTACCTCTGGCTCTGATACTGCAGTTCCATGGCTACCACACAGATATGGAAAACCAGAATCTCCCGTACTACATGTTACTGATGACCTACAACATCAACTTTGTCTGTATCATGCAGTGCTCAACATTGTGTGCACTTTCCTCATGGATTGTCATGTAGCCATGTTTGCTCTGCCAAAAGATGATTTGGTTCTTTCAAAGCAGCTGGCAACATGGCCATGGTGCACAAGCTATATCCTTAGCTGCATAAATGATGGTCCAATTCCATGATTGCAAAAAAGATTCACATGACCATTCTTAATGCAATTGACACATTTCTTCAAGAACTTGATTCCACACTGATTATTACATGTGGAGTCATTGACAAGATTCCCCAAGTTCTGTGAAGCACATGATAGATCTAAAGTCAGGGACCTTGTTCTCTTATGCTAAGGCAATCTGCAACCCAGAAGCACTCCTTATTGCATCAGCAGCTTTCCCTAAGGGCTTGCCTCTGTACCCATCATAAACAATTTCAGCCGTGAAGAACTACCACACTGTGAAACCCATACTGAAGGACTGCCTGACAGCAAGCTTCCTGAAGCATGTAGGAAAAAGCACCAGAAGTCCAGAGAAATATTCTTCACTCTAGGACAGCACCATATCCTTGAGTTGTTTGGAATTGTAGGGGAGATCCTAGAACAGATGTATAGGAAGTCCAGCAAAAGGAGAAGAGCTGAGGCTGACTTACCTCATGGAAGACGATTAATTATAAAAACAAAATGTTGGGGCACCTGGGTGGCTCAGTCAGTTAAGCAGCTGCCTTTGGCTCAGGTCGTGATCCCAGAGTCCTGGGATTGAGCCCTGCATCAGGTTCTCTGCTCAGCGGCAAGTCTGCTTCTCCCTCTCCCTCTGTGATCTCTCTTGCTTTAAAAAAGAAAAAAAGAAAAAAATGTTAGATAGATATGGGTACTTAATTTTCTGCTTTCTGCATAGAAAGAAAATGTAAAGGGATCATGAGGGCCTGCTTTGTAAAGAGTCAGGCACTGTGCTTAGTGTTTTATTTATTCTTTCTTACAGAATTCCCCCAACAATCCTAGTCCACCCATGTTGTTGTCCCTGTATTACACATGAAGAACAAAAGCTCAGAGGGGTGAAGTGACTCTGGTAGATTTGTGATTTGAAACTCAGATGCCCTGCTTTTAAAGGAAAAGCAGATCTATCTGATTTCTCTGTGACGTGTGAGCAAGGTACTACAACAGCATCACTTAGGAAACAGGGTCTTGAATGGCAGTTAGTCCTCTGGATATCTGGGGCTTGATATTTAGGGTTGATATTTATTATTTTAGTGACCATTTCTATGAATACATGGGAGAGTTCAGAGGCCTTAGCCTGTTTTCAGATTGGTACAGTGAAAAAGATACGGGAGTCTGCAATCAACTGGTGAAGATACACCACTTAATTGACTGTGTGACTTTGAACTTCAGTTTTCTCATCTGTAAAATGAGAAGCATCTTCCTGAATTCCTTCCACTGGGTTTGTGAGGGTCCAGTGAGGTAATAGGTATAAAAGCAGCTTTATTGCTTGTAAAATCTCATACCTGAGTAAAAGATTATTAGTAAAGATTTCTTCCCAGCTACTGCTAGCAGCTATCTGTTGAACATTTTTTTCTAAATAAAAGGCATGTATTGCACAAAGTGAATTGTAAAAATTCCCTTAAACAAAAATAAAATTGTCCATAATTCCACTACCTTAACAAACTGGACATTGGCATCTTGTCCTCAAACAGACATAGTTTTCATATGGTTGCAATTAAAGAAAATTTTGTATTTTGTTTCCCCTTCAATTTATCATGTATGTTGCCATAATGTTCATAATTATTATTTAAATGACTACATTATATTGCTGTAGGTGGCTATACCTTTGTTTAGGCATCCCTAACTGTGGAGATATAGTTGTTTTGGTTTTTTAAATAGTTACAAAGAGCACCTTTGTGCTTAAAGTGTCTTCCCCCCCCTTTTTCAAAGATTTTATCAATGAAATGATTAGGTCAAAAAAGTTTGAATTAAGTTCTTGCTATCAATTTACAAATTAAAAAATTATATCTATGATCCTATAATTTGAAACGTTTTTTTTTTTCTTTAAGATTTTACTTATTTGACAGAGAGAGCACAGCAGTCAGAGTGGCAGGCAGAGGGAGAAAGAAGCTGACTCCTTGCTGAGCAGGGAGTCCGATGTAGGTAGGGCTCCATTCCAGGACCCTGGGATCATGACCAGATTGGAAGGCAGATGCTTAACCGTCTGGATCACCCAGGCACCCTGACTTGAAAATTCCTTAAGGAAATTTTGAGTTGTGCCAGTTTACAGGGTGACCAGCTATTTAGGGGCCTATCAATTTCCCCTGAGCCTCTCCATCACTGGGTATTATTGTTAAAAATAATAATAACGTTTTCTTGGATGAGTGCAAGGTGGGGAATCATGTGTCGTTGAAAGCCATTTTCTTTTCTTTTCTTTTTTAAGATCTTATTTATTTATTTGACACAGAGAGAGAGAAATTACAAGTAGGCAGAAAGGCAGGCAGAGAGACAGGGAGAGGAGGAAGCAGGCTCCCCGCTGAGCAGAGAGCCCGATGGGGGCCTCGATCCCAGGACGCTGAGATCATGACCTGAGCCGAAAGCAGAGGCTTTAACCCACTGAGCCACCCAGGCGCCCCGCCCCTTTTTTTAAAGATTTATTTGACAGAGTACAAGCAGGGAGAGGGGCAGAGGGAGAAGCAGGCTCCCCGCGGAGCAGGGAGCGGGACACGGAACTCGTGGCAGGACCCTGGGAACATGACCTGAGCCGAAGGCAGTTGCTTAACCAACTGAGCCACCCAGGTGCCCGCTGAAAGCCATTTTCAAAATGAGTTGTATTTAATGCGGCTTAATTGGGTACGCCCAACTAATTGCTGACACAGACCACAACCTTAGTTTGGAGCAGCTAACGCAGCGAGCGTTTCGTGGTCAAGCGCCCCCAAACAACCCAAACCACCCACGGTGGGGTAAGTGGTGGATGTGGTGCCTCGGCGCGTGCGCAGTCCATTTTCCCTGTCGGGGATTTTGCGACTTTTTTCAGGGGCGTGGGAGCAGAGCAAAAACTCCGGCGAGGACTTGACATCGCGCAGGCGCATCACAAAGCCCGTGGATTCGTGGGTGCCCAGGAACGGGTGTGGGCTGGGCGGCGCAGGCGCACTGGCCGTCTGGAGGGTCGGGACGCCTGCGCAGTGGTTTTTCTTTAGGCGGCAGCCATGGCGGGTCAAGAGGATCCGGTGCAGCGGGAGATTCACCAGGACTGGGCGAACCGAGAATACATTGAAGTCATCACCAGCAGCATCAAGAAAATCGCGGATTTTCTCAATTCGTTCGGTCAGCGGGCGAGCAGGGGGAGGTGGGGTGGGTAGGAGGCCACTCGGGCAGTTTGGCGGGGGCGCTGAGAAGCTTTGAAGGGGCTTTCGCCGGGAACCCTTGGCCCTTCCTAGTTTTCGCGTCCTGCGGAGCCCACCTTCCCCCTCTCGCCCTCTCAGGCTCCACTGGGCAGTCCCGGTGCGGTTCTCCTGCGCCATGCTGAGTTCATCGGCTTCATTGCCATCACCCCAGATCCATTAACAGGTCCTTCCTTTTCCCAGACTCTTCAGGCAGCTCCATTCGCGTCTTTTCTTCTCTTCGGTAGCCTCCCTGCTTCCTTTGTGACCCGCTTCCATTCCATTTTCCACTTTGCGCTCAGAGTGCGCCTTTCAGAATGCAACACAGCTGTGTCGCTGCCTTTGTGTAAGTTTCTTGACGGTTCCTCTTCATTTTCAGGATCTTTTAGTGCCGTACCTTTTAGTCGCCTATTCCCGTCTCCCGCTTTTGCTGTTCTGAGGGTGGTAGATGAGGTCAGAGGTAAGGTCCTGATTATGTAAGGCCATGGAGAGCCCTGTATTACTGGTATCTAGCTCAGTAGATGTGACTACTGCTTCTAGAAAAATCTTTCCTGGGCGCCTGGGTGGCTCAGTGGGTTAAAGCCGCTGCCTTCGGCTCAGGTCATGATCCCAGGGTCCTGGGATCGAGGCCCACATCGGGCTCTCTGCTCGGCAGGGAGCCTGCTTCCTCCTCTCTCCTCTCTCTCTGCCTGCCTCTCTGCCTACTTGTAATTTCTCTGTGTCAAATGAATAAATAAAATCTTAAAAAAAAAAGAGAGAGAGAAAAGAAAAATATTTCCTAAGCATGACTTGCTTGTGATAGTCTTCAATTCTTTCTACTTCGTTCCGTATCCTTCTGGACAGCAATCCTGTAATAAAGACTCCCATCCCATCTTCTCCAGGAGTTTCTTTAACAACTGGGCACCGGTAGACTTAAGTAATCACAAGGTGTAAGGATGACATCTAGGGATCTTTTTCCAACTAGTGTGCTTCTGTTCTACTAATTCAGCAACAAGCAATTAAGATTAAGTAGGGGAAACTGATGTATTAAAAAAGATTTAAAACGAGTTACTTATTCTCCAGACGAGGGACTGATGCATCCTGAGGAGTAAGGTAACAACGTGAATTTCCTTAGAATGCATCAACAAAAGAGACCAGATCTCTCAGTACAAGGCTCTCTTAGGCACGCTGGAGAACACAGAATAAGAATCATTTCCTGCTTTCAAGGAATTTCTGTCTTGAAGATGAAATAATGACAGTTTCAGAATATCAGTTTTGTATTAATCTATTTTCTTTTTTTAAACTATTTATCCATTTACTTATTTATTTATTTTAATTTTTATTTGTCAGAGAGAGCACAAGCAGGTAGTGACAGGCAGAGGCAGAGGGAGAAGCAGGCTCCCCACCAAGCAAGGAGCCCAATGTGGGACTCGATCCCAGGACCCTGGGATCATGACCTGAGCCGAAGGCAGCTGCTTAACCAACTGAACCACCCAGGCGTCCCAGTATTAATCTATTTTCTCATAAAGTGTATAAGACTATAATTTTAGTATGATGGATTTTCTCACCAGGGAATGAGGGTGAGGGTAGTATTAATGAGAGAATAGTATAAACATGTATGTCATTGATACATATTCGCACACATAACTTGTTTTAGAGGTTGTAATAGGAAATGGTAGTCAACAAATGTAGATCTCATAATATCCTGAAATAGTTTAAGGACTATGAGTGAAGGAGTATGGTTTAGTGAAAAAGATAGATGGATTTAGAGACAGGAGTCTCAAGTTCAGAGACTAGATTCATTGATTTCAGTAAACTGAAAACATTAAGAAATACTGAACCTATTTACCCTGCTATTCAGATAGTCTGGGTTTCCCCAGAGGGTTTTTCTTTTCCTAACGTTTGTGCAAACTCTTTTGATGTTAGTTCTCATAATTGGTTTCTCCTACTTTCCTGGAGAACTGAACTGTTACTGGAGGTTGTTCACAGCATTCTTTACTCATAACGTTCCTTCAGAGGAAGGGCCAGAGAAGAGAAACCAAAATATTGCATACTAGGGGAGGATGTAATGATGAGAAGATCACAGCTTTGAGATTTGGGTTAGTCAGGAGAAGTAGTGGAAAGTAGTTGGAAAAATCACCAACATGGAGAGTTTTAACCTTAAAAAGCAGAATTGAAAGATTTCATTTTCGGGCGCCTGGGTGGCTCAGTGGGTTAAAGCCTCTGCTTTCGGCTCAGGTCATGATCTCAGTGTCCTGGGATCGAGGCCCGCATCGGGCTCTCTGCTCAGCAGGGAGCCTGCTTCCTCCTCTCTGCCTGCCTCTCTGCCTACTTGTGATTTCTCTCTCTGTGTCAAATAAATAAATAAAATCTTAAAAAAAAAAAAAGATTTCATTTTCTGGTAGGTTCTGAAACACAGACTATCCAATTACAGTATTAAGAACATCAGTTAAATTAGTAAAGCATCTAAAATAACAAGTCAGGGGGCACCTGGGTGGGTCAGTCTGTTAAGCTTCTGACTCTTGGTTTCTGACTCTTGGCTCCATCTCTGGTAGTGATCTCAGTGTTGTGAGATGGAGCCCTGATTTGGGTTCCTGCTCAGTGCCAAGTCTGCTTGAGATTCTCTTTTCCTCTGGCACTCCCATTCCTGCCCACTCTCTCTTTCAAATAAATGAATAAATCTTTAAAAAATAAAATAACAATTTCAGCCAGGGCTGTTTTTCAAAATTTAAAAGTGACCCGGGGAGGTGCTTGGGTGGCTCAGTCGTTAAGTGTCTGCCAGGTTATGATCCCAGGGTCCTGGGATTGAGCTGCACATTGGGCTCCTTGCTTGTCCCGAAGCCTGCTTCTCCCTCTCCCACTCCCCCTGCTTGTGTGTTCTCTCTCCTACTGTGTCTCTCTCTGTCAAATAAATAAAATCTTTAGGAAAAAAAAAGTAATCTAGCATCTCAGCCCCCTACATTTGGATCTAGGTAATTTAATAACTTCATTTCTGAGAACCGAATTGTATAAACTTTTTTTATTTTTTATTTATTGATTTTTTTAATTATTTTTTTTAAGATTTTATTTATTTATTTGACAGAGATCTCAAGTAGGCAGAGAGGCAGGCAGAGAGAGAGAGGAGGAAGCAGGCTCCCTGCTGAGCAGGGAGCCTGATGTGGGCCTCGATCCCAGGACTCTGAGATCATGACCTGAGCCGAAAGCAGAGGCTTTAACCCACTGAGCCACCCAGGTGCCCAAACTTTTTTTTTTTTTTAAAGATTTGAGAGAGAGTGCACCGAGACCAAGCAAGATTGAGCAGGGGTGGAGCAGAGGGAGAGGGAGAGGGAGAGATAGTCTTAAGCAGACTCTGCTGAGTGCAGAGCCCGACTCAGGGCTTTCTGTCTGACAGCCCTGAGATCATGACCTGAGCCAAATTCAGGATTCCCACAACCCAGGCGCCCCTGTATTAATAAACTTTTAATTCACATACGTTTATCTTTGACATAAATCTTGGCATATTATAGTCACTAAATTTATGGCAGGTGAGTCTTGGAACTGACCAAAAATTGAAGAGTTTGAGTTTATGATTTGCAGAGGACAGATGTCTCTTTTCTTGTTCTGTAAGCAAGGAAATGCCAGCACTGAAATTTTATCAAATGTGTGAGTCACGTTTTATGATCAAATAGAGAATAAAGACTTTTCTTTTGGAAGATTGCCAACATGTCCTGGAATGAGAAAATAGTTACACAGAATTCCAGTCTGGGGCGCCTGGGTGGCTCAGTCGTTAAGCGTCTGCCTTCAGCTCAGGTCGTGATCCCAGGATACTGGGATTGAGCCCCACATCAGGTGCTCTTCTAGGCAGGAAGTCGGCTTCTCCCTCTCTACTGCCCCTGCTTGTGTTGCCTCTCTCCCTGTGTCTCTCTCTGTCAAATAAATAAATAAAAATCTCAAATAAATAAAATCTAAATAAATAAATTTAATTTATCAATTAAATAAAAATCTCTGTCAAATAAATAAAAATCTAAAAAAAAAAAAAAAAGAATTCCAGTCGTACAGGGCCAGAAGAAAGGGCTTTCCTCAGTTTAGGCCATTATTCTCCCTTAATGTGATGCTAATGACCTAATGTTTGGAGTAATTACTAGATGGTTTCTGAAGATTTTAGAAAGTTAATTTAGTCCTTTTTAAAAAAGGACAGTAATTACAATTAAGAATGGAATTATGGGGGCACCTGGGTGGCTCGGTGGGTTAAGCCTCTGCCTTGCCTTCGGCTCCCAGCTTGGGTCATGATCTCAGGGTCCTGGGACTGAGCCCCGCATCAGGCTCTCTGCTCAGCGGGGAGCCTGCTTCCCCCTCTCCCTCTGCCTGCCTCTCTGCCTACTTTTGATCTCTCTGTCAAATAAATAAATAAAATCTTAAAAAAAAAAGAATGGAATTATGAAGCAAAGTTAAAAGCTTAGCAGTTATTGAAGATTGACAGTGTCGCTGATATGAGTTTAGACTAGGACCAGCAGGCTGAAAAATTAGATCAATCATGAAACACTTGAGACATTGTCTTGGCATTGGATGACTTAGGATGAGCGTGTGGGAGATATATTTTCCCACTCTAAGCCCTTAGTGTGACTCCTTAATTCTGATGTGTGTGTATAGGGCTTATATTGAATTTATGATCATATGATTTGATGGTACAGAGATTCAATAGGAATTTACTTTGAGGGGCTCGTTCTCTTTTTCTTAAAGATTTTATTTATGTATTTATGTATGTATTTAAGAGAAAAAAAACACAGTCGGGGGAGGGGCAGAGGGAGAAGCAGGCTCCCTGCTGAGCAAAGAGCCCGAAGAAGGGCGGGGCTCCATCCTGGAGCCCTGGGATCATGACCTGAGGCAACGGCAGATGCTTAACCAACTAAGCCACCCAGGTACCCCTGTGAGCTCTTTGAAAATGGCAGCAATCCTAGAGTCCTTACCCTGAGCACAGAGTCTGTGTAGTGTGCTTTGGAGAGGGAACTGGCTTTCCAAGATAGCTAGTGAGTTTCTGAACAGCTTTTACCCTCTGATTGCTTCCACCTGTTGAGAGTGATGATATTCATGGGCTACCTGAAACTGAGGCCCCACAAATCATAAAGCAGTGATAACATCCTAACACTAGACCTGTTCTGTATCTTGAATTGGTGACATTTCTGAAAATAGATGGTCACAGACGATAGCTTTTAATTTTTTTTAATTTTTTTTAATTTTATTTATTTCACAGAGGGAGAGAGATCACAAGGAGGCAGAGAAGCAGGCAGAGAGAGGGGGAAGCAGGCTCCCTGCTGAGCAGGGAGCCCGATGTGGGCCTCTATCCCAGGACCCTGAGATCATGACCCGAGCCGAAAGCAGAGGCTTTAACCCACTGAGCCACCCAGGTGCCCAGCTTTTAATTTTTATACCATTTTATCTGATTCTAAAGCTAATATGTGCAGAGAAGTGTAACAAAAATAATAAATGTGGTTATTTTTAAATGTCAGTTTTTATACTTAGCCAACAAGTGTAACATGTCTGTTGTGATCCCAGCTGTGTGTCACGTCCTCTAAGAAAGGAATAAATAAGGGCACCTGGGTGGCTCAGTGGGTTAAAGCCTCTGCCTTTGGCTCAGGTCATGATCTCAGGGTCCTGGGATCAAGGCCCACATCGGCTCTCTGCTTAGCAGGGAAACTGCTTCCTCCTCTCTCTCTGCCTGCCTCTCTGCCTACTTGTGATCTGATCTGTGTGTGTGTCAAATAAATAAATAAAATCTTTAAAAAAAAAAAAAGGGCATAAATAAGAATAAATGGACATGGTAGCCACTCCTGAGAAATTTAGAATTCTGCCAGAGAAGTAAGCCTTATTGGTAACGATTCAAGAAAATGAGTGTTGATTTTTGTAGGCTAAGGTTATGTGCATCAGGAGTTCAGAGGAGCTGATAACTGGCATTTGTCAGCAGTGTTAATGGATACACATCAAGCACGTTGACAAGGACAACTAGTATATTAGGGTCTGGTGATAGGGGTGCCCAGATGGCTCAATCTGTTAAGCATCTGCCTTCGGCTCTGGTCATGATGCCGGGATTCAGGGTAGAGCCCCACATTGGGTCCCCTGCCCAGCGGGGAGCCTGCTTCTCTCTCTCCGGCCCTGCTCATGCTCTGCTCATGCTCGCATGCACTCTCTTTCTCTTAAAGAAAGAAAAGAAAGAAAGTCTGGTGGTAATATACTCAAATGCACTCTGGTTTCAGATTTGTTCAGCTCTGAGTGCTTTCCCAGTGTTTTGCTTGAATCAATATGTATTTCTTGGGATCTGAAATATGATCAAAGTTTCTGGAGTTCAACATTTTATATTTCTCAACAGTGCTTATCCATTTAGGCCAGTGATGTACTGTTGTTCTTGGATTCTGATTCATTACCAGATTGACAGAGCTAGAACAGAACAGCCATCCAGGAAGAAACCCTCCCTCTCATCACCCTACCCCTGCAGATAATTTTGGCATGTCTCTTTTTATGGGATATGACAGGTTGTTAGTGACAACATTAATGCTCTTACTGAATAGCATGCATAATGTACCTTTGAGTTTCTAAAAACTAGATTGAAAGATTCGTGGTCCTGTTGGGTCCTGGCAGTGGAAGTGTATCTAGGAAAAGGATGGCTCTCAGTTCCTTCTACTCAAGCTAGATCTAGGAATTAGAAGCAGCAGCTCTAGCAGATAAACAACACGATTTAAAAGAAAAATGAAGAATGTCCAGAATAGGTAGACCCATAGAGACAGA
The DNA here is from genome assembly GCA_002007465.1 of Ailurus styani. Classification (NCBI taxonomy): domain Eukaryota; kingdom Metazoa; phylum Chordata; class Mammalia; order Carnivora; family Ailuridae; genus Ailurus; species Ailurus styani. The sequence continues at coordinate 1,494,929 of LNAC01000267.1, forward strand.
TTAATGGTTGCCACGGGTTGGGACAAGGCTGAATGGGGAATGACTGCTAATTGGTACAAGGTTTCATGTAGGGATTATGGGGATGTTCTAAAATTAGATTATGGGGCGCCTGGGTGGCTCAGTGGGTTAAAGCCTCTGCCTTCGGCTCAGGTCATGATCTCAGGGTCCTGGGATCGAGGCCCGAGTTGGGCTCCCTGCTCGGCAGGGAGCCTGCTTCCTCCTCTGTCTCTCTGCCTATTTGTGATCTCTCTCTGTCAAATAAGTAAGTATTTGAAAAATAAATAAATAAAATTAGATTATGGTGATGGTTGCACAACTGTATTCCAGAGACCATTGAATTGTGTATTTCAAGTAAGTGAACTTCATGGTATATAAATTATTATGTCAATAAGGCTATTTAAAAAAAAAATAAGAATAGCAGTGAAGATGGATGGGTAGGAAAGGATCTAATATGACAAAAAGAAAAAAAGGAACCAGAAAGTGGAAGAGTTGAGCTATAAGCAGATTTTAAGAGATGTGGAGAATAAATTATAACCCCAGAGGTTCATAAATATGGTAGCGGGGTTGTGCAGTGGGACGGTGTGGTGGAAGAGTACCATCCTGGGCAGTAAGGGAACTGGGCTCCGAACTCAGCTGTGCTGTTGTTTTGTCCCATCGATTATCCAAGGTGAGATTTGGGTTCCCCACTTGTAGAATTAGTAGAGTCACACTAGAGCCAATCCTTTGTTTCACTAACATACCAGAATCCATACTTTTTTTCTCAAAAACATCTCTGTGCCAGGTAAGATACTTGTTATAAAAATTAAGAGGCAGTGTTTGATTAATTGATTTTAGCCCAGTGAAGTGGGCATTGATTAGTTTATTCTAGTAGGGTAGCAAATGTAAAAAAAATGATAAGTTACATGTACATAAATATCATTTGTCTAGGTAGCAGGAACATTTCCTATGTTAAATATTCAAACTTGTAATTTTGGGGTTTTTTTTGATGAGTTAAGAAGATGCTTTATCTTTTGTTTGTTAGTGACTCGTTAAAAAGATGCAAACTTGTAATTTTTAATTGCCATTTTAATAGTTTTTCATAAGTATACCATACTTTATCAAACCATTCCTAAGTAATAGTGGTGAACATTCTTGTTTGTTAATCTGTATCCAGAAACCTAAGACCAAGCACATAAGTAATTTATAAACTAGAAATTCAGTCATAAATGTACAGCGGAAGGAGAATTATACACCTCTGGCAGAGACCTCTCAGAGGTCCAGTTTGAACTGAGCCCTGAAGAAGAATGGTTAGACAGTCAAGATAAGTAAGATGTGGACGTGGAGAAGTAAAAGTTGAGGCAAGAACTGGGTGTAGGAGGATTTGTCAAAATGGATGCGGACATCCTTTTGCATAACAGGGGAGAGATGAAAAGGAAGTTGTGAGCTAAGTGTTAAATCATTGTGAGTGGGAGAGTGTCTCGGAGAGAGATATTCTAGACTTAAAAAGTGAGGGTTCTTGAGGATGGCCAAACAACGGTGTTGGAAGAAGTAATAGGAAAACATGAGCATGCCCAGAAACATTTTTCTCCTGTTGAGAATGGTTAGGGAAAGAGAAGGCAAGTGCTTCTCTTAGAGAAGTTTGCAGAGGAAAAGGTATTTTAGGGGAAATGTAGGTTTCATTTTGGGTGAGATGGTGAAAGAAGATTGGAAAAGGGGAAGGAAGAAAAGAAATTTTGCTGTTTTGCACAGATGTAATGTGGGCTCCACAGGGTATTTGATGTTCTCCCAAATTTTCTCTAATGCTAACGTGCCTGCGCAGATATTGATGACACATTAAGTGCCTTCCTAGAGCAAAAACAATGATGAGGTTTCCACGAGCTCAGAAACACGGACACCTTCCCTCCTTTCCATAGTGTCTGCTGCTTTCATGACCTCTGTTTTTCTTCCCTCTTGAGATTATTTTCTTCCTCTTGTCACTTCCCCTCTCTTTAAACTCTTGGTTTGTTAGCAAATATCCGTCTATAGAGTTTTGGGGTGTTAGTTTTCTGTTGCTGCCATAACAAATTACCATAAATGTAGCTGCTTTTATCACATAAGTTTATTTTATAGTTGTGTAGTTTGGAATTCCAACGTATTTCACTGGGCTAAAATCAAGGTGTTGGCAGGGCTGCCTTCTTTTTGGAGACTCTAGGAGAGGATCTATTTTCTTGCTCATTGGGTTGGTGGTAGAATTCATTTTCTTGTAGTTGTAGGACTGAAATCTCTGTTTCTTTGGTGGCTGTCACCTAAGGGCCGTTCCCACCTCCTCAGTGTCTCTGGCATCCTTTGGCTCATGGCCTCTTTCCTCCATCTTCAAAGCCAGGAATAGCAAGTTGAGTCCCCCTCACACACTTTGAATCTCTTCTTCTTACTCCACGTTTCCTCGGTCTGTCTCTCCCTATATTTATGGATTTGTTATCAAGAGTGTGTTGATCTGGATAATCTAGGATCTCAAGGTCCTTAACCTTAATCACATCTGCAAAGTCCCTTTTGTCATGTAGGGTACATACTTACAGGTTCGGAGATTAGGGCATGGACAACTTTGGGCGTCATTACTCTCTGCCTGCCACCTTTGGTAGGAAGTTGAGCAGATCCATTCTAAGCAGCTGTGCTCCTAATATAATTCTCACCTCTTCTCCATTCCCTTACTTTGCTCACCTGCTTCCATTTGTGCTCTCGCCTAATGTATCATTCCTCTTCTTCAGCAGGGGCCGTGTGTGTGCGTGCATACGCGTGTGTGTCTGTATTTGGAATGACATTAATCCTGAACATCAGTCTCCTTTTACCAGATATGTCTTGTCGTTCAAGACTTGCAACACTAAACGAGAAATTGACAGCCCTCGAACGGAGAATAGAGTACATTGAAGCGCGGGTAAGTATGTCAGAGAAGGTACTTGCTCATGAAGCTAGGCAAGGGCTGTGCAGAGAGAATGCTCATTTCCACTTATTGCTGAACAAACTTGGAAGCAGTGACAGGCTTAGAAGTTAATGAACTTCCCTGGATTTCAACCAGATTTCTGGGGCTCCAGAGCCGTTGTCTTTCTACCACTCCCTACTACCTAGTATCTATAAAAAGATGTTTTTAATACTTTTGAATTTATCTAATTGTCAGTTTCCTTTGACAGGTGACAAAAGGTGAGACCCTCACCTAGAACTATGCCATGCCGCTGCTGGGAAGTTGCTTTACGGAACACAGGCCGGCGTGGGAAAGGCCCCAGCAGCCTCAGCTCCTTCCTCTCTCCTTAAAGAGCAACAGGGCTTATTCTTGTTTTTGTTTTTGTTTTCAAAAGCGTGGCCTTTGGGTTCTGCCATGTACGTCGGTGTGTGATGTAGCATGTGGGAAGACGTCCAGGGAGCTCTTAGAACCAACATTAGGCATTTTATCTTTTAAGTAACATTTTGTAGAACTGTTCGTCAATGTATTTGAGGCGTTCAGAACTAAACGCCTGGGACTCTTTGTTAAGTTCCTCCCCACCTCTCTCTCTCTGACTTTCCTTACAGCTCTCAATGCCTCCGCATTGATTCTAGAAACAATCTTTGTCTCCTTTCCACCTTTGGTGGGGGGTGGGAGGCAGTCCTGGCTGAGACACTTATGCCCTGGCAAGGTGGCCACCAGAGAACATTGTTGCTAACCCACCAGTTCTTGTCCTTTTGGGGAGGTCAAGGCCATGCCCCCACTTGGCTCAAAGGGATATTTTCAGAATTTTCTTTCTGTCACTTGGGGTACCTGTGCCTCTCATATTTCCCTAATAAACTCCTCAACTTTCTCTGACTGCTGTGATTGTGGTGGGGAGAAGAGCTAGAGATGGGGCTCACCCTTTCCACAGAAAGTGGACATGTGGGATTATTATTCTAACATAAAACTTTCAGATAAATCTCTTTGATCAAAGCCTAGGTGGCTTACCAACTGTGGAGGATCCCCCCCAACCCTCCGCCGTGTTTGGACTTTGAGCTGACTAATTCATCCTGGGAATCATATGGCCATTCAGCAGACATTTTACAAGTACTTAATATGTAGGCACGTTATGCTCCAATAAAAGATAAGCATTGAATCAGGCATGATGCTTACAGTCTATTGAAATACCAGCATCCACACAGTTTAACTGTAACCCAGGGCAGACTGAGTTTTATCCAGTAAAAGCTGTCTATTTCTTTTGAAAAGCAAATAGTTTAAACAGAAGTCTAAAACTTTTTTCATTCTAGCATCCAAAGCTTGCTATAAACTTAATGCCACCTTACTTTTAAAGGCTTATTTCTTACATAGAATCTCTGTTTCAGTCATGTAGAAGTCGTCACACTCCACGCACACAAATTTCCCCTTATTCAAATCATATTTGCTATTTCAAGGCTAGCTCAAGTCAAACCTCTTCCAGAACGATCCCCTGGACTTGACTTTTTCATTCAGTACTGCCCTTTTCCTTTTTTCAGTTCCTCCCATCCCATCCTGCCATATTGACACTACACTTCAGCTCTGGACAGGATCTTGCTATAAGCTGTTCTCCGATGTAGTACCTGGTACTACATGGTACATGAGCACCTTTTCCTGCACTGCCCAGCTGGGTGTCTTGCAAAAGGCAGGTGGTTATTAAACACCAATTCAACTGACTTTAGAGCCCAAGCTGCTTCACATTGTCAGATATTTTAAAAACCTTTGCTTAGACCTTTGGGAGACCATTTTATTTTTTTATTTTTTTATTTTTTTTTTTTTTTT
>LNAC01000267.1:1499831-1515388 GCA_002007465.1 Ailurus styani
TGGGAGACCATTTTAAGTAGTACCTTCATTTAAATGGGATTTTAGCTCTGTCAAATAAATAAATAAAATCTTAAATAAATAAATATGGGATTTTAGGGCGCCTGGGTGGCTCAGTGGGTTAAAGCCTCTCTGCCTTTGGCTCAGGTCATGATCTCAGGGTCCTGGGATCGAGTCCCGAGTTGGGCTCCCTGCTCAGCAGGGAGCCTGCTTCCTTCTCTGCGTCTCTGCCTACTTGTGATTTCTCTCTCTCTGTCAAATGAATAAATGAAATCTTTAAAAAAAATAAAAATGGGATTTTACGGTGGAGACAAACTTGACATCCTTTCCTTTGGGATGTGTTGATTTTGAACATTATTGAGCTTGTCAGTGGTAGAGTGCTTCCAACAGTCACTTAAGTTCATTATTCATATAGTTCAAACACTTGAATTCATTATTCATAATAGCTCAGGCCTTTCCAGGATGAAGTAAGTACTTCTAAAGTTCAAGTTTTAGGTCATTTGGTGCTCTGCAGTCAATTTAGCACGTTATATTGAGTTCTGCTACATGCAAGGACTATACCATGAGATTGTGATAGGGGCAAAAGTGATAGTAACTAATATAAGCAGGAAAAAGCCTGCCTTCAATGAAATCACATGTGAAAATGTTCAGTAAGTTCCTTGTGGTTGCATAGATGTCAATCTGTTAATTTATAAATATAAAAATAACATTTCTAAAAAAGCCTAAGTAATACCATGTTGCTAATGGTAACCTGCTGGTGGGAAAGAGAACAACTGGTAACATTGGATGTGGGCAGCGAGTGAACCCAGCCTCCTGCTTGTAACCCCTTCATCACACCTGGCACTTTTTAAGGTGTCAGTGTTTTTGTCTGTTATCACTGCCTTTATAGAATGAGGTCCTGGTTTGCACAAGGATATGTAGCTAGTGTTGTCTATACTTTGAGTGTTACCACGTGGTAGATGTGCTAATTGTTCTATGTATTTTATTTAATCCTTAGACTCTAAAGAGTAGGCATTCTTATTTCCCTGTAATCAGTGAGGAGCTAGTTTAGAGAGGCTAAAACTTGTCCAAAGTCCTAGGAAGTAAACAACGGTAAGGAATTTGAACTTAGACCTACATGACTCAGGCGGTTCTAATCATTATTCTAATCTGAATGTGGTAGATCAAGATCTAAAATTTACTGTCTCATTCCTAGTCCAGTGCATTTTCACTGTCCTCACCTGAGACACAGCTCTGTTAGTGTAACACGTTTCCACCCTTTTGTGAAGAAGGCTTCATAGGTAGTCCTTGCTGTGTCTGGCAAATACATTCCATTCATGTGTATGTTGTCTAGTTCTGTTTCTAACAGCTTCCTTTCTCTGTTTTAAGGTTTAATTTTATGCTGTATTTTCTGGAAGTCTTGCCTAAGGAATTTAATCCGCTCTAGCACTTCCTTTAGCTATCTTTGAGTCGAGCCAAACGAAGTAACTCCATCCCCCTTCTGAAAGGCCTTAACTGGTCAGGCTCCAGAAACTGGAATTTTACTCTTTAAGTCATACACATCTTTGCTCACAGGTCATTGTGTTAGGCTAAACAACCACTTATGTTGTCCTGGATGTCAGTACTTCAACTTATGGAGTAAGAGTTCTGAAATACTAACAGTTTGTCCTTATTGAGGATGATAAAGTGGTACTTTACATTTTATTTTTTTAACACAATTTTTTATTTTTATTTTTTAAAGATTTTTTATTTATTTATTTGACACAGAGATAGATTACAAGTAGGCAGACAGGCAGGCAGAGAGAGAGGAGGAAGCAGGCTCCCCGCTGAGCAGGGAGCCCGATGTGGGCCTCGATCCCAGGACCCTGAGATCATGACCTGAGCCGAAGGCAGAGGCTTTAACCCACTGAGCCACCCAGGCGCCCTTAACACAATTTTTTAAAAAGATTTCATTTATTTGAGAGAGAGCATGAGCAAGGGAGAACAGCAGAGGAAGAAACAGACTCCCTGCTGAGCAGGGAGCCCAATGTGGGACTTGATCTCAGGGTCCTGGGATCATGACCTAACCCAAAGGTAGACACGTAACCGACTGAGCCACCCAGGTGCTCTTACTCATTTATTTTTAAGTAATCTCTACATCCAGCATGGGGCTCAAACTCATGACCTTGAGATCAAGAGTGGCGTGCTCTTCCAGCTAAGCCAGTCAGATGCCCTTGATGGAACTCAATTCTTAAAAGCCAAGGATGCCTGATGAAAAGAAAAATCATTAGACCTACTGTGTGAAAAGCACTAAGGTGAAAATATGGAAAATGAGAGGTTTATTTCTAGGAGATTAAAACATAAACCTTCATTCATTCCACGAATACTTACTGAGGGATTACTGTGTGCCAGGTACTGTGCTGAGCATTGAGAATATTGTAGAGAAGTCATGGTCTCGCCTTCACAGCACTTCAGTGAGGGTCACACGATAGTCACACATACAAAAAAAGTTACACGTGATGCTGTGGAAGGCTAGAGCTCTGGTGATCAAGGAAGATGGTCTGCAATTCTGTCTAATTAAAGCATTCAGTCATGTGGAATAAATTCTAAGGGCAGAAGAAGTGCAGAAATAGGGTTCAGAGGGTTTCTTTTTAGTCAAAGATGAACTTCAGGAAGAAAGAAAAATATTAAGTACCAGGCGCTGTACTAAGCATTCTACATGCATTAAAGCTGTGTCATCTCCATTTTGAAATTAAACTGACGTGTAGTGAAAAGGGTGGTCAGAGGAGAGCGCTAGATTAGAGAGGTTCTTATTTCCTGCCTTGGCAAAAATGATGGCATGAGTTAATCTGAGGAGTCCGACACCTGCAAAGGAACACCAGAACCTGGTGATTTTGCCATGGGTTCTCCTTGAAAGTAGTTTGTACAAAGAGATGGTGATCCTGATGGCCCGCAGCAGGATAGTGACCAGCAGGGATGTGGACCTCCCGCTGTATTGAACATCAAAAACATGGAAACATTTAAGAAAAACCCCAAGGAAATATAGGACTTCCTGTTAAATTACAATGACTCAGAGACACATAATTTACAGGATACATGTAAACACTTGCATATGTGCTTCCAGTTTACTGAAGTGAAACATACCAGGTTAGTATTACAGAAATGCCTACATCCATAAAGTGAGAGCAACTGTTTAAATGCAGGCCTTAAGATTGGTTCTACATCATTACAGATAGTATTTACCAAGATCATTTAGGAAGAAAAAAAAGATCATTTAGGAGGAAGGAAAACATATTTAGGATATACCGAGTAAAGCTAAAACTACAGGCTATATTACATTACATTTTCCACTATGCAAAAACAAACATGGAGAGAAGAAGAAAATGTACCCAAATATTTTAATACAACTGGTGATTTCTTTTGCCTTATACTTTCATGTCTTCTCTAAATTTTCCTTTTAGGAGGATGTATTTTGGCTTGTTTATATTTTGACCAATTAAAAAACTACAAAGAAGTATAATAAAGCAAACATTGTTAATTTCACCGTATAAATTTAGTAGTGTGCTATCATATTTACTTTTTTTTTTCTTTTTAAGAAAATACATGATGAGCTAAAATCCCCTTTAACTTCCACTCTGGTCCCATGACCCTCCTTTATCCCCAGGGGCAACGACTGTCACAGGTTGGATGTGTATCTCTATCCAGCCTTTTTCCCCCTAAACTTATTTTAAATTTACATATGGAATTCACATTTTGGTGTATAGATCTGAGTTTTGACAAAACAGTCATGTAACCATCACCACAATTAAGTTACAGAATATCCTAAAAGACACTGTGACCAAACCCTACCTCCAGGCTTAAGCCTTAGCAACCACTGATCTGTCTTCTGTCCCTGGTTTTGCCTTTTCCAGAATGTCATGTAATGGAATCATACAGTACACAGCCTTTTGAGTCTGGCTCTTCACTTAGCATAATCAATTTGAGATTCATCCATTTTGTCATTTGTATCAATAGCCTTTTCTTTGTCATTGGGAAATGGTATTCCACCATCCACTCACCAACTGAAGGACATTGGAGTTATTTCCAGTTTTTACCAATCATCACTAAAGCTACTATAAACATTTGCATACAGGTTGTGTATGTGTATGTGAACTTAAGTTTTCATCTCTCCTAAGTGAAAATCATCCGAGAGTGAGGTTGTTGGGTCATATGGTAAGTGTATGTTTAGCTTTATGAGACATTGCTGAACCATTTTCCCAGAGTGACTATTGTCATTTTGCATTCTCATCAGCAATGCAAGAGTGTTCCAATTGCTCCCTATCCCTGCCTGCACTTAGTAGTATTAGGTTTTTTGTTCTTTTAAAAAGTTTTAGCTAGGGCGCCTGGGTGGCTCAGTGGGTTAAAGCCTCTGCCTTCCGCTCAGGTCATGATCTCAGGGTCCTGGGATTGAGGGCCGCATCGGGCTCTCTGCTCAGCAGGGAGCCTGCTTCCTCCTCTCTCCTCTCTCTCTGCCTGCCTCTCTGACTACTTGTAATCTCTCTCTCTGTGTCAAGTAAATAAAAATTAAAAAAAAAATAAAAAGTTTTAGCTATTCTGGTAGATGGATAGTGGTAATTCTCTAAGGTTTTGGTTTGTATTTCCTCAGTGACTAGCAATGTAGAATACCTTTTCATGGGCTTGTTTGCCATCCTCTTTGAGGGCCTTTGTTCCTTTGTTCCTGAGTGCAAATGATTTATTAGGTTTTTGTCATTGTTGAATTTTAATAGTTCTTTTATCCAGGCCAATTTTTAGTGTTTCTCATATACTTGTGTGTACCTATAATCTATATATGGTATCGTATTACTTGTACAATGGTTAAAAAAATTAAAATAAACAAAAAACAAAAAACTTGATTCCCACAAACAATAAAATCTTGGCCTTGGCACCTGGGTGGCTCAGTCGGTTAAGTGTCTGCTTTCGGGTCAGGTCATTATCACAGGGTTCCTGGATCAAGCCCCATGTTGGGTGAAACTGCTGGCAGGAAGTCCGCTTCTCCCTCTCCTTCTGCCTCCCCCCCACTTGGCTCATGCTCGTGCTCTCTCTCTTTGTCAAATAAATAAAATCTTTTTTTAAAAAATATTTTATTTATTCATTGAGAGAAAGAGAATGAGAGAGGAGAAGGTCAGAGGGAGAAGCAGACTCCCCACTGAGCAGGGAGCCCGATGTGGGACTCGATCCCGGGACTCCAGGATCCTGACCTGAGCCAAAGGCAGTTGCTTAACCCACTGAGCCACCCAGGCGCCCAAATAAATAAAATCTTAAAAGAAAATAAAAATTTGGTCTATGATATATTTCCTATTTAATAAGTCGATACTACATTGTTCCTTTGTGTTCTTTTTTTTTTTTCCTGAGGTTTTCATGCAATTGTCATTTTGGTGTCCTTTGGGTTGCATGGGAAAATACGGTGAATAATGACTATGTTGGGGACACCTGGGTGGCTCAGTTGGTTAAGCAGCTGCCTTCAACTCAGGTCATGATCCCAGGGTCCTGGGATTGAGCCCTGTATCGGACTCCTTGCTCAGCGGGGAGCCTGCTTCTCTCTCTGCCTTCTGCCTGCCACTCTGCCTGCTTGTGCTCTCTCTCTCTCTGACAAATAAATAAATAAAATCTTTAAAAAAAATAATGACTGTGTTTTATGCTCCAAGAGTAGAAGTTATGTGTCCGTTTCTCACCATTTTATCTCCACTGCTCATGCACAGTAGACATACAATGTATTTAATGCTAATAAACAGCTTCTGAGGCAAAATGTTTGTCAAAGTCAAAATGAATCATTTGTTGAATTAGACATCTTACTTTAAAAAAAGGCATATTAATGTTCCTCCTTATAATGCATTTATTGTCCATGTGTACTCTTTTTTTTAAAGATTTTATTTTTAAATAATCTCTACACCCAACATGGGGCTCAAACTCATAACCCTGAGATCAAGACTCACGTGCTCCACTGACTGAGCCGGCCAGGTGCCCATGTCTATGTGTACCCTTAAAATCACAATGGGATTATCATATTAAATGAATTCAAATTTGGGGATAAAATAATCTCAATTCAAAATTATATTACATGAATATATACACATTCTTTGTACTATTCTTAAAATATTTCTACAAACCTGAAACTTGTTTCACAATGAAATTATTTTTCAGGGCACCTGGGTGGCTCAGTGGGTTAAAGCCTCTGCTTTCGGCTCAGGTCATGATCTCAGCGTCCTGGGATCGAGGCCCGCATCGGGCTCTCTGCTCAGCAGGGAGCCTGCTTCCTCCTCTCCCTGTCTCTCTGCCTGCCTCTCTGCCTACTTGTAATCTCTCTCTCTGTGTCAAATAAATAAATAAAATCTTAAAAAAAAAAAAAAAGAAATTATTTTTCAAATATGTTATGGGTTATGGGGATACAGATTAAGGCACAAAACCAACCTCATACTTGGTAGTCTCAACAAACCGAAAGGAGTCAAAAGAACCAAAGGAAACCCTGATCCAGAGTTTTTCAGTGCAAACATTGATGTCACTTAGCTAAATGTGACAGTTGTCCTTTTGCTCTGTCAGGTTGTCAATGAGATCCAAGAAGAGGCTGATAAAGGACCAGCATTGCACAGAAAACAGAAAACTGACGTGGGAGAGCTTGAATAGCTCTGCACTTACTGGGACTAAGGAGACCCGGGTTTTAGTTTTGGCTTGGCCACCAGGTAAGTGGGTGGGCATGTCACACAACCTGTCCAGCTTGTTTATTCATTTCTAAAGATTTTTTTTCCTATTTATTGACAGAGAGACAGAGATTACAAGTAGGCAGAGAGGCAGGCAGAAGCAGAGGAGGAAGCAGGCTCCCCGCAGAGCAGGGAACCCGATGCAGGGCTCGATCCCAGGACCCTGAGATCCTGACCTGAGCCGAAGGCAGAGGCTTAACCCACCGAGCCACCCAGGCGCCCCTGTTTATTCATTTCTAAAACAGCAACAGTAGACTAGATTACTGCCTAAAATTCTTTCTCACCTTAAAGTTGTCTTATTTCTAGTTAATCCTAATCTTTGGACAACTTGGCATACAGGTTAGCTTTTCTTCAGAAAATAAACCTGAGAGCCCTAAATCAATCTGATTTTCTTGTTTTTTTTTTTTTTTAAAGATTTTATTTATTTATTTTACACACACAGAGAGATTACAAGTAGGCAGAGAGGCAGGCAGAGAGACAGGGAGAGGAGGAAGCAGGCTCCCTGCTGAGCAGAGAATCCGATGCAGGCCTCAATCCCAGGACGCTGAGATCATGACCTGAGCCGAAAGCAGAGGCTTTAACCCACTGAGCCACCCAGGCGCCCTGATTTTCTTGTTTTTTATAATCTATTTGACACCCACACCTGCCTTTAGAAAGCCGCTATATTTTTGTACAGTTGCTAATGGTACCAGCTGTCTGCAAACAGCCAGCATAAGTCCCAACTCACATTCTCCAAAGCCAAGTTTGGGCAAATGTTTTCTTCCTTTTTTTAAAAATTTTTTGCCGTATGAAGTATAATCCCCATTTTTTCCTCCCCTGGAGAACAGCTTTTCTTCAGTCCTTAAGGACTTAGCTCCTTACATAGGCTTTGGTGGAAGTTGTGGGGCAGCACCCACGGGTCTAAATTGGGGTTGTACCCCGACTTAGGTTGGGCCCTTCGGTGCTTCACCAGAGTGATTCCTGACTACCTTGCTGTGAATGGCACAACTCAGGCAATAATTCAGTTTCACATACAGCTTGGGAAGCACATAGGCACCGAAGACACTTTGGAAATGTCCCTGACAATAGCGGCCTCTACTGTGTTCTGAATAACGAACTCCTTAATGGCCTCGTCCTTGGGCACATGAAGGGTGTGGTTGGTGGAGCAAATAGGGTGCCTGTGGCCACGGCCCTTTTTGGCACGACCATTATTCCTTCTTTTCTTGGTCATCTTGGAAGAGGGACCTGAGAGAGTGGGCAAATGTTTTCTCGTGTGCAACAGTATGAAACTGAGTGCAAATCCTGGGAAGGAGCCTTGAGATGAAAAGGAGCTTTCTGTCCCATTCAGCGTGGTCTACAGTAACAAATACTGTTTACAAATATGGCTTCAGCTTCATGAAATAAAGATGGAAAATTCAAAGTACTGGGTAACAAGAGCAACAAAACAGAACTTGGTACATCTCTAATGCCAAAGACATCAGTTCCCTATTTCTCCCTGCTTCTGAAATCTAGGTCAAGTTCAGTTTTTCAAGAGATTGAAAACTGGGCGCCTGGGTGGCTCAGTGGGTTAAAGCCTCTGCCTTCAGCTCAGGTCATGATCTCAGGGTCCTGGGATCCTGGGATCCTGGGATGGAGCCCCGAGTCGGGCTCTCTACTCAGCAGGGAGCCTGCTTCCTCCTCTCTCTGCCTGCTTCTCTGCCTACTTGTAATCTCTGTCAAATAAACAAATAAAATCTTTAAAAAAAAGAGAGAGAGATTGAAAATTGCTTTATTGGGGCGCCTGGGTGGCTCAGTGGGTTAAAGCCTCTGCCTTCGGCTCGGGTCATGATCTCAGGGTCCTGGGATCAAGCCCCACATCGGGCTCTCTGCTCAGCAGGGAGCCTGCTTCCTCCTCTCTCTCTGCCTGCCTCTCTGCCTACTTGTAATCTCTCTCTCTGTGTCAAATAAATAAATAAAATCTTTTAAAAAAAAGAAAATTGCTTTATTATCAAGGGATTTGTAATCCATTTATTCCTCATAGCTCACTGGCTCAAACCCATTACGTTTTAGTTTTTTAATAAATATGCAAGTTAAACCAGATTACAGGGTAGAAAACATTTCCAGGTATAATAAAGAGGTTCTCTTGAAGGTTCTTATGGATGGCTGAGAGAAGATTCGTCATATTTAGCTTATTTCTCACTCACATTAGAAAATATGAAAGTCCTTCAGAATTATCCTTCAGAAATCTTAATGATGAGGGAACATAAGGCAAGCTGAGGACAAAGCAGAAGCTGACATCCCGCAACCCTGGCCCCGCCCCCCATATATGTGACATTCCTCAGGCATTCCTGGCTGCCCTAAAAGAAAAGCAAATAGTTAACTTGTAGAGATCACAATCCTGCAAGACCTGAGTCTTCCTCAGTTTACAAATGTCCTAGTGATTTAAAAGGAAGAAGCTTTCTTATCAATAGCCTAACCTCCAGAGACTCATAAAGCAGTTTCCTGAAGCCCTAAGATCATCCTCCCCTCCATAACATTGAGGGATGCTGAGGCAGAAGGAAATGCAAATAAAATTGAATTTATTTTGCACCTGCAGCCCATTGACCAGGACGTGGGATAGGAGGAATGTAACATTCCTCCAGGAAACTCCCAACTGTCTTCATGTTAGTGTCTCATAGGGAGAAACAGCCTTGGTCTGACAATAACCAAGCCTCCAATATCCTGAGAGTCTTCATTAGCATATGGCAGTCCTTCAGGACACCCCCTTTGTCCTCACCTCCCCTACTCCTGAGTATATAATCAGCCACTCCTCCAGGCCCCAGGGCAGCAGCTCTTCCTGCCCACGGTTCCTGTTCCCGTGTTTAACTAACCACCATTTTGCACCAAAGACTTCTCAAGAATTCTTTCTTGGTCGTTGGCTCTGGACTCCACCCCACTGAACCTCACCTATATTCCAAAACTACATCATTAAGATTTCATAAGGAAAGGAAGAAAGGCACCATGTGGATAACTTCCCTATGTCTAACCTCAGAAGAAGAAAATGAACTCCATCTAATTTTTTATTATAATAAGATGACTGAGAACAATCTGAATTTAGCAAATCTGGGCATATTTAACCCCTCTGAAACTCAGTCTTCTTACAGTTTGAGTCAAAATAACTAACCTGTCAACAGCTTAGTTTTGTTATAGGGATTAAACATTACAGTTTTTAAAAAAGAAAATAGAATGATTTAGTAAATGTAGATTAAAATGTAATTGTGCTTGTGCACATGCTCTCTTGGTCTTTCTCTGTCAAATAAATAAAAATCTTTAAATAAATAAACTTAAAAAATATTTAAAAAGAGAATTGACTTAGGTAAATTTTATCTCAATAAGACTGGGGGCAAAAAGGAACTGATTTAGTTGTTTTCGTTACAAAGATAATAAAACTACATCTAGAAGATGGGAGTGGGGGAATAACCACATGTATTTTGCATAAAGGGTATCACAGTACACATGCAATTTGATAGGTTTTCCCTCTATATTTTTATTCATTCCCATATCCTAAATAAGCTTTCCCTCACTTTAATGGGGTTGCTATTTTCCAACATGGCTTGTGAAGAAGTTTGCATCAGTCTTTCTGGTCAGGCAGTCAAAGAAATTGAAATGAGGTTGCTCAGATGGGTCATCATACACCTAAAATCATAAATCTAAACCTCTTCTGTTTTTGCAGATTTGATTGAGAACAGCTGCTCAGGAGTATAGCCAAACACAAAACAAAAAAGTTTACTTGTCCCTTCTCCCTCTGCCATTTCTTTTAAATGTTGGGGCCATAGTGTTGGGCTCTGAGCTTAAATCTATGTCCCTCTTTGCCTTGGGCCTCCAGGTGGATTTTCCATAAATGGTAGGCCTTGGGTTAGTTGTGGCTTGGAGGAACTAAGGAAATGCTAAGCCAAGGAAATGCTCCAAGCCCAAGTTGTGGGCTTGGAGGCAGTGGGTATAAAATCAATAAGAAGCAAACTGGATTGGGAAATCTGTTTATGAGCCCTTATTTAACATCCAACCTGGGTATTTGTCTGATGGGACATGAGAAGGGAAAATTCTTTTTTTTTATTTTTTAAAGATTTTATTTATTCATTTGACACAGAGAGAGAGATTACAAGTAGGCAGAGAGGCAGGCAGAGAGACAGGGAGAGGAGGAAGCAGGCTCCCTGCTGAGCAGAGAGCCCGATGCGGGCCTCGATCCCAGGACGCTGAGATCATGACCTGAGCCGAAAGCAGAGGCTTTAACCCACTGAGCCACCCAGGCGCCCAAGAAGGGAAAATTCTTAAGTCCCTTCTTCATAGTCCATACTAGATATAACTCTTTCTGGGAAGCCTTGCCCAGCAAATCACTTTACACCTTGCTCTTTTACAGCCAATATCATACTCTAACAATATGTTTTGTATTTTTGCCCAGTAGCCTGTGAGAGTTTTCAGGATTAATTTATCTTTATAATATTAACTGCTGCTATTTGTTGAGTGCTTAGTATGTGCTAGTCACTTACCGCTTTCCACTTAACACTTGTCCACAGTTTTGTGGCCTAATTCTTAAAAATGAGCAAAGTCTCAGAGAATTTAAAGAATTTTGCCCGGTATCACATATCTGAAGCTACACGCAGAATGAGAACCCAGGTGGGTGTGAATTTCAGAGGGTACCTGGACTGCAGTGTCAAGTGTTATTCCCCTTTCAATTTCCTTTAATCCTTCTGATTATGTCCCAAAGAAAGTTGGTGTGACAACTAATACTTGGAATTTAATACCTAACATTTGGCTAAACCGGTGGAACCAAGGAAGAGCAGTCTCAGGGCTTTTAATAGACCATAGATAAAATTTAATAACTGTTGCTTTGTTTCCTTTGAACTTAGTTCCACTGTACTCTTCTGTGACAAATGAGAGCGAATTTCCACTGATGGTAGTAATATAAAATTTCTTTTTTTTTTTAAAGATTTATTTATTTATTTATTTGACACAGAGAGAGAGATTACAAATAGGCAGAGAGAGAGGAGAGAGGAGGAAGCAGGCTCCCTGCTGAGCAGAGAGCCCGATGTGGGCCTCGATCCCAGGACCCTGGGATCATGACCTGAGCCGAAGGCAGCGGCTTTAACCCACTGAGCCACCCAGGCGCCCCTAAAATTTCTTAAACTTGTTTAACTGTTTCGTGTGCTTACAGGATACGTTTAAAAGGAAGTACAAAAAACTGGTAGTAGTTCTCGCTTCCGTGGACTTTTCCTGGGTGGCTGGGGGAAACTAGGACGAGAGGGAAATTTTGACTTTATTATACTCTTCTCTACAAAATTCGAGTTTTGTGACCCAAAATGTAGACAAAATGAACGAGAAAATTATTAAATAAATAATAGCGCATATGGTAGGGAAAATATGGCAAAAACAATGAAGGTATCAAGAGAATGAAGCTAAGAAAATGCTGCGTCAAAAACTTATTAGTGCGAAAAAAAAATCCACTTTATAGAGGAAACGCGCGGATGAAGTGGCCTGACACCAGCCGCCGCCTCCTGGATGCTCGGTTCCCGTGGCTGGAGGTCCACTTGCGCTTGCGCACCGTTTCAAGGCCGCCATTTCTGCCGCAGTATTCCGTCCCCGACCGAGAAGGCGCGAACAGAGCGCTCACGCTTTGCGGGGACGCGCACGCACGCTCGCGGGGACGCGCGCGTACGCACGCCCAGCTCCGCCCCGTGAGGCCCGCAAATCCTGAGGCGGCGAGGCTCGGGTTGTCTGAGCTCTGGGAGGTAATGCCCCGGAAGGCAGGGAACGTGGAAGAGGCTGAGGCGAGTGAGGAGGAGGTGGGCGCTGAGGAGGTGGGCCCTGAAGAGGACGGCGGGGAGGAGTCGGGCGCCGAGGAGTCTGGGCCGGAAGAGTCTGACCCAGAGGAGTCGGCCGCTGAGGAGATGGAGGCCGGGCAGCCGCGGCCGGTGCTGCGCTCGGTGAACTCCTGCGAGCCGTCCCAGGTCATCTTCTGCAACCGCAGCCCGCGCGTCGTGCTGCCGGTGTGGCTCAACTTCGACGGCGAGCCGCAGCCCTATCCGACGCTGCCGCCGGGCACGGGCCGCCGCATCCACAGCTACCGAGGTAGGCGGGCTCAGGTCGCCCTGGCCTGGCCCGGCGCAGCCCCGCCGGAGCGCGCCTCCCGATTTGTCCCGGGGCGCAGCGAGCGCCTGCCGGTGCCCCGGAGAGGTTGTGACAGATCCAGGTTGACGCTGCTAGTATGTGGCAGCTAATTCTCTATAGGACTGAGTAATTTTCCTGTGCGGTGATTTTTTCCCTTTACACGCGTATTTACCACTAAAAGTGCTCCCTACCTAATGCCCATTAGTTCAGTCCGTTAGTGGGAGAATCTCAAGTTCTCTAATGTCCCCAGCGGGCCAGGTCCGCGTGGGGTACCTGCCTTCGGCGAGAGCACCGTCCGGGGGTGGGGACGGACGAATCCCCATGCAGATAACAAGCCAGTGTCCCAGTTGCTGCTAGAGGAACGGAGCACGGCGGGAAGTGGGAACTTGGAGCAAGCTTCTGCCCAGTGAAGGGACGGGGTGTGTAGTTTCACTTAGAGCATCCCAGAGCAGAAGAAAGGGAGGCCCGCCGGGTGCAGGGGGCCTAACCGACCCAAGATAGAGGAGTTGGGGGTTGTAGCCAGAGGGAACCGCAGCGGCTAACAACACCTGGAGTCTTGGGAGAAGAAGGTCCAGAATGGTGGGAGAGGAAGCCTGAAAGACTGTTTTTCCCCTGGGGAGAGGGGCCATTGAATTTTTAAGCAGGGAAATGACAGTGACAGGTTTTTTAAATTATTATTATTAACATATATGTATTATTTGCCCCAGGGGTACAAGTCTGTGACTCATCAGGCTTACACGTTTCACAGCACTCACCATAGCACAAACCCTCCCCGGTGTCCATAACCCAGCCACCCTATCCCTACTCCCCCATCCCCCAGCAACCCTCAGTTTGTTTCGTGAGATTAAGAGTCTCTTATGGTTTGTCTCCCTCACGATCCCATCTTGTTATATTTTCCCTCCCTGCCCCCCATGACTCCACCCCCTGTCCTGCTCCTCAAATTCCTCATATCAGAGAGATCGTATGATAATTGTCTTTCTCTGATTGACTTATTTAGCTTAGCATAATTCCCTCTAGTTCCATCCACATTGTTGCAAGTGGCAAGATTTCATTTCTTTTGATGGCTGCGTAGTATTCCGTATACCACATCTTTATCCATTCATCTGTTGATGGACATCTAGGTTCTTGCCATAGTTTGGCTATTGTGGACATTGCTGCTATAAACATTCGGGTGCATGTGCCCCTTCGGGTCACTGCATTTGTATCTTTAGGGTAAATACCCAATAGTGTGATTGCTGGGTCGTAGGGTAGCTCTATTTTCAACTTTTTGAGGAACCTCCATACTGTTTTCCAGAGTGGCTGCACCAGTTTGCATTCCCAACAGTGTAAGAGGGTTCCCCTTTCTCTGCATCCTCGCCAACATCTGTTGTTTCCTGACTTGTTAATTTTAGCCATTCTGACTGGTGTGATGTGGTATCTCACTGTGGTTTTGATTTGTATTTCCCTGATGCTGAGTGATGTTGAGCACTTTTTCATGTGTCTGTTGGTCATTTGGATGTCTTCTCTGTGGAAATAGTGGAATCACCACTTTTAATACTGAAAAGCTCCCCATGGTTGCACAGTGGTTTGGAGAGGGAAGACTGCTGGTGAGGAGCCAGTTAGGAAGCTGTTGTAATAACCCAGGTAAGGGATAACGGGGCCTTATACCTAAGGAGGCAGTAATCTTCCCATGCCTTTCAAAAAAGAGAAGTAGTACTCGGTTAATTATCACAGCCATCCTGGCAGGATCCCAGTGGATCCTTTGCCTTGAGAGCAGCCTACTGAGAAATGCTTCTCAAATTTTTACACCAAACTTCCCTTGATATTAAGTGAGGGAGAACACAATTCTTCCAGGGGTCAACATTTCTGTGGTCTCTTATTTTATCTAAGAAATTGTGAATTTTTGTATTCTTCTTCAAAATTAATCTGTGTCTGATTTAATATAAAAATTAAAAAAAATTATGTGAATCTACTTAATATCACTTAATGTACACTTAAAAGTGGTCAATTTTATGTATGTTTTACCATAAAAAAAATTACCTACCAGTTTACATTTCCCACCAAATCTTCAAGTAAGTTTGTGCCCCAGGAACATGTGATGTATTTAATTAGCTAATTAATTAATTTTTAATGATGTATTATTCAGACACAGTCTCTATCTCTCTTAATAGAATATTAGGTCTAGGGGTGGTTCCTTCCTTCTTCCCCTCCCTGTTTTTTTGTTTTTTTCTTTTTTCTTTTTTGCATATGATGTAATTGTTTCTTTCCTTTTTTTTTTTTTAAGATTTTATTTATTTATTTGACACAGAGAGAGAGATTACAAGTAGGCAGAGAGGCAGGCAGAGAGACAAGGAGAGGAGGAAGCCGGCTCCCTGCCGAGCAGAGAGCCCGATGCGGGCCTCTATCCCAGGACGCTGAGATCATGACCTGAGCTGAAAGCAGAGGCTTTAACCCACTGAGCCACCCAGGCGCCCAATGTAATTGTTTCTTAAATTCAGTTACAATGTACATGCAATAAAATGCACAGATCTTAGAATTTGATGTGTTTTTGACAAATACAGAAACACCTAGATCAAATTCTAGATTAGAACATTTCCATCACTTTAGAAAGTTCCCTCCTGCCCCTTTCCACTCAATCCCCTCTCTTCCAGAGGCAACCACCTTTTTTGGTTTTTCACACCGTAGGTTAGCTGCATCTTTTCCTACAGAATGTACCCTTTTCTGTCTGGTTTCTTTTTGTCAACATGTTTTTGCACCTTCTTGTTCTTTTTTTTTTTTTTTTTTTTT